>JAPXVT010000007.1:32575922-32589614 GCA_029823135.1 Acanthurus reversus | reverse complement strand
CTTGGTATAGAGGACGTGGCTAATAAGATCCATTAGGTTGATATTCAGGATTTCTCGTGCATTGTGCTAAATGTCAATAACAAAACGTCCAGATCATTCAAAATGGTTAATTACACAGAGGTTACTGAAAGTCTTTACATTTACTGACACCAATTAGTAATGTTCAACTCAAATTACAATCACCTGCAAATTATAATTATCTCAAAGAGGTTCAGCTTTTTGAGTGGTGAAGGTAAAAAGCCATCTATCACCTAATGAATACACAAAAAATTAATTCAGTCCTGAATGCTTCATTTGAACAAATGACAATCAATACAATACTTTCATTTTAGGTTTCACTGATGCTGAAATAGGCATGTATTTAAATGGAGAAACTAAGGACAATGTGATGGCTCATGATACTCCCTTAATTTGTCACTCACACCATTTAAATTTCATATTTTTTTGTCACCATGTCTCTTTAAATACAATATTTTCTGTGAGATGGAGCTGACACTGAGAAGCCATTATGGTGCAATTACTAATCCGGCCACAAGAAGGCACTCTGGCACTCTGTTTTGGAGCTCATCTGCAGTGTCTCACAGAGGGAGAGGCACTTTAGATGGAGGTCTAACAGGCAGAAGAAGTTGCAACATGTGAACAAAATCTTCATTTCTGAAAGATAAGACTACAGTACAAACAAAAAGTCTAAATATATACACGATTTCTAAAATCTAATACTCTTTTTTTGCTTTTAGTTTGGTGAGGAAAGACAGAATGACATGAACAGACACCTTGTAACACAAACACAGTATTGAATTAGTGCCATACTGTTTAGGCAGTTGTTTAAATTTCAAACCCAATCAATAAAAATGCCAATAGAAACTCAGGGAGACGAAAATAAACCAGTTTTACACTGATGTAACGTATGTATGCTCTGTATCTTCCCTTACATAGAAGAACACATACAACTTGATCTGTGGCAGAAATCAATACGAGGCAGCCATCCTCTAAAGTGAGCATACAAAAACACAGAGCTACCATTAATGAAGGCATGCATTATTTAAAGTAACTTATAGGAAAAAAAACAGCTCAACATTTGGTCTTAATTAAAGCAATGCACATTATATTTTTTTTTTTATCTCTGCAGCATATTATTGCTTTGAAATGTGGACGTATTTATTTGTTTAGTTTGTTGGCACAATGGTAATATTTCTGCAGGGCAAGGAGGCAAAGAGAAGCAAAGCAAAACAAAACTAGATAGTTGGCTAATGTAAAGAAAATGAGATTCAAATAGGAACAACAGCATCTAGGAGTCAAAGTGAAAATGTATAGTTTGGTAATAAAGGTAAGGTGATAAAGTTTAACCGGCCTTTTAGCTGCTACATCTTTTCAGAGAATAAATGAGAGGTTAAGAGTTAGATTTATTGACCTTGCTGTCAAGGTTTAGATGTTGTCAAGAGTTAATTTGGCTGATCAAGAGCTCATTATGTTAATTTATCTGCTAAAATAAGATTTCTCTTCCATTAATGTGGACAACAGATCAGCTCAGATGCAGCAGTCGGCCTTCTTTCACCGACCCTCAGGACGACAGACTTGATCTCCGAGTGAAGGGTAAGTTTGACCTGAGGTTGAGATACTACAGGTCTCTCACTCCGAGCTAAGCGGCCCTGGGGCTTCCTCTCTATACCCTACGGCAACAAGGATGCCCTTTTAACATGACTCCTCGGCTTGGTCATACCAGTCACTGCTGATATCAGTAAAGGTTTTCATGGGGCAAAAAACGATCTTCCTGCGAGGAGACTCTGGAGTCGTACATTTTTTAAGAAAATAAGCTTATAGGCAAAAGAAACTCATGCAAAAAAAACCATGGTGAAACCTCAAACTGGCAGCAAAAACACACGGAAGATGTAGATCAAATACAGCCTTAAGTTTCCCTTAAAAAGAGGGGGTAAAGAGCAGGCTTGGAGGGGCTCATTGTGCAGTCTGGAAGTTAACACAGATGGGGACACACAGAAGGTAGAATTGGCCTAAAAAGCAAATGACTGCCTGAAAGAACATTTAGGACATCCGAGTCCATGTTGGAAAATACCAAAGATGAAGACAGAAGCCTTACCTGAGTCACCAGCTTCTCATTCAGCCGAAATCAATCTGAACAAATACAAACAGGAAGTAATTGTTAGCAGTGAGATAATAGATGCTGTCCATTATATGTTTACACTGTTCTCTTAAGCAACAAGTACATATGATCTCACCTGAACCAGAAGAAGACAAAAGCTTCACTGCTCCTAATGGAGACACCTTTAAGTGGACTGTAGTAGCCACACTACAGATGAAGAGGAAGTGACATCACACCGGAGCAAATCACATCAAGGTCGGAGGTCAAGCTGAGAAAGTCCCTGACGTTTGTGAATATCTTTAGATCACTTTGAGTTCAAGTTTTAGTTCAAGACTCAGTAACTGTTGGACTGATTTGCCGTGAAATTTTGTTAAGATGACATGAATGGCTCCCCAGAGAAAGACTCCTGCTAACTTTAGTGATCCTGCAGCTTTTTCATCTGATGCCACTGAAACATCAAAGTTTGCACTTATCCTGTGAAATATCTCTTATTCTACAAGATGGATTTCCACAGATTTTCATGGCTTCTGGAGGGTTAAAAAGCCTTTGGTCACCTGCTGACACGTTCTTTAGGACCAGCAGCAGGTTGACGTATGTGGGTTTGAGTGAAACGTCTCACAGAATATTAGATTTCCATTGATATTTTGCTACAGACTCTATTAGAAGCACTCAGAATTTAAGTCTCTCAGAGCCGCTGACATGGCTGCAAGAGCTTTGTCTTGTTTTTCTTTGCATGTTCTGGTCACGTTTTGGTTTGAATTTGTATAAATCACCTGATTTGTTTTTCTTATTTAGTGCTTTGTTAATATTAGATGGGTCAAGTGAAGTAATTAGGGTCAAAACAACCAAAACACCCCTTAATTCACCGACAGATTAATTCCTTTATATGCCAACTATAAGAAAACGAGCGCTCACATCAGCCCCCACTCACTCAAAGTTTTTGCTGCAGAGTGTAATCATATAAAATAAACATTAAAAATGTCAAAATAACCCACTGAGCACAAATTGCAGTTGAAAACAAAACAATCATAACAAATGCTGAATGGCACAGAGCAATTTTCTGCTGGAGTCAAACAAACAAATGTCTAGGGGCTGTTTTAACTGGTAAGTGGCTGCAGCTATGATTTCACAAAAACAATGACAACAATCAAAGAGGGAGGCTGAATGCAAGTTCTGCTTCGACAGAAAACAAGCACCTTGTGACAGAAAGGTATTGCATCAAAATAATGCCTGTTATCCAGTGCAGGACTGTAATTCCAACACTTTTACAGAACTAACGAGAAATGTCTCTGCGTTTTCAAAATAAATAAAACAATGACAGTGAAATTAAAATGGGTGTTATGCTCGCTACTTTTGTGTTACATGAAAATAGTTGGCAACGGCTGACAAACAAAGCCTGTTGCCCGGTTTTCTGTTTTATGATTTGAGGTCTTCTGGCCTTTCGGTTGCACAAGACAACTCAGGTAATGTTAGCTTCCTTTTTTATTTGAGTGATTGTAATATTTCTAATAAAAACTGGACAGCCTTTGTTTCTTTTAACACTATTATACTGTAGAAAAAATTATTTAAGACTAATATGCAACATCGTATGTGTCCTTTTCTATCAAATTGTGCTGTCTAAACCTAAACAGGTGTGGTTTACAGGAAGGAATGCTGCCCTCTGGTGGTGATGATTATTAGCAACTCCTATCAATACAGTAATAAAGGGGACAAGGATAGATAAAAATGGATAATTGTCATGTTCCACACTGTTCAACAAGATAATATGTGTGCATAATTTAGAGAATTGAAGCAGATATTTAAAAGAATATATCCAGACTTATTTTAGTATGAAACCTTCTTCTGGCCTGAGTTTTGTATCTGCATGATACAAGTTATATTACAGAATATAGTTTTTCTGGTACATTAACACCTACAGGGTCTGAGATGCAACATTAACACTTAAGATTAGAAATGCACAACGACAAAGTGTTGAAAATAGTGTGTCAGTATTGTTGAATTTATTTAATATAAAGTTATGAAAATGAAATGATATGAAGAAAAGACAAACTGCTCTGGCAGCACAATTCATGGTTTTGGTCAGCACTGAAGACTCAAAGTGACTTCGGGCAGGAGTACAGATGATTTCCTTTGTTAACGGGAAGGTATAGATTATGGTTTAAGATAAATGTTAACAAAGTGAGGATGGTCTCTTGTAACAAAAGTGATGGAAATTACGATTCCTCACAAAAACTCTGGTGAAATAAATAGATTTCTTGGAGATTTGATTGAATGTAAAAATGCACATTTCTTAAGCAGTTACTCAGAGGAGAAGTTCTGTTTTTTGTACATTAAGCCCTATTATAGGATTCATTACGATTTTACAATGGTAAATAGCGATATTGTGACAAACATGCAGTCTTGAGAGCTGGAGTCAATGGGGCATTGAAAGTGCTCCAACAATTTGGCATAAAAGACAATAAACATTTGCTTTAAAAGATGAGACAGTCTTCGAATGTGCAGTGGTGTCCTCTCATGTACCGATAATGAAAACACAAAGTCAAACAGCAGCTTGTAAACTGGAAACAGCTGTTTGTTTCCTGAAGAAGCTAAAACAGCCGATCCTGTGTTATAAGCCGTTGTTTAACTTCATATTTTAGTGTCGGTACATGAGAGGGCACCACTAAACATTTGGTAAGTTTCTCATCTTTAAACACGTATTTTAGTTTTTGTGAGGAATCGTAATTTTGCAGGACTTTGTTACAAGAGACCATCTGCACTTGTTTTACATTTTTGAAACCTTGATCTTTACCTTCCTGCTAACAAAGGAAATCATCCGCACTCCTGCCTGAAATCATTTTGAGTCTTCCATACTGAACCAAGAGCATGAACTCTACCTAACTGAAACTAAGTGCCTAAAACATATAAAGGCCTGCGCTTATTAAAGATGGGAGAAAAAAAACAAGGACGGACAATATTGTGCTGCCTCAGCATAGTTCTTCTTTTCTTCATATCACTTAATTTCCTTAATGTTATATTGAATAAATTAATGTGCTTTAATGTCCCGGCCAAACAATATATTGTGGTATAAACAGCATCATGCAGGTACAAAACTGCCACCAGAAGGAGGCTTCATATTAAAATAAGCCTAAATATATTCCTACTGTTTTTTTTGACAGATGCGGTGAGCGCCCATGTACCTCCACTGTTTTAAGGTGGCGGTAACGTCAGCAAAGAGCTCCAGCTCTGAGGACCGTTTGTCACAACATGGCTATTTACCATTGTATCAGATCGTAATGAACCCTTTGATAGTGCTTAACATGCAAAAAAATGAACTTCTCCTTTAATGCTCTCTGATTGCAGACCAAGGACAAGCAGTTTGATTGTTGTGAACCGTTGCAAAGTGCCCTTCAGGGTCGCCATTACCATGAGTTTATTTGTCTGCTCTTTCCTGCCCCTTTGAACCTCAATCAAGAAAATCATTCATAATCACCTCTGCTTCATCTGTTATTCCAGGCTGTGAAGGTTTGCTTTGCTGAGCATTTTCATAACATCTGAATAGGTGCTAAATAGACAATACCCGAATATGATGTGAGTTTAAAGTAAGTTCATTACATTAGGATCAAAAGACTGGCTGACCTGCACCGAGACAAATAACAGTGTGGTCGTTCTGCACATGTAATGGATAAATAATATATTATTCATTTCAGTATATGGCGGCTTTAACCTTTTTAGCGTGCAAGGTTAACTCATAAAGACAAGACTGCATCGCTGACCTTTTCATTATCGTAGACAAAACACCATCACCAAGGACGCACAGAGCAATGTGATCTCTCTCTCTTTATTTAGTGCAGCCATTTGCTGTTATAGAGTCAGTTAAAGAGTAATGAATATGATTTCTTTCTATTTAAGTTATTCAAGGATACTGAGTAATGAGTCTAGAAGAGACCGACTGGCACGCACATTAAACACGCACCTACAAGTACTTTTTCTATGACTGATAGCTTGCCTCTGGTCTTCATGCTCTGATCAATAGTAGTATCACCTTTACTTATTTAAGATGTTGGCTCATTATGTACAGCACTTGAGGAATAATGAGAGCCTGAGGTGAAAATGTAATTAAAAAGATAATATCTCCCTCTACGACAGTCATCAAGTGAATACTGAATATTATAGGTATGATAATGCCTGACGTAAAGGCCTGTTCACGCACATTAAATAAGAATGGAGAATGCATTTTTATGAAACATAGCCTGACTCACATCAATTCCATCCACTGTGTTGGATCAATAACAATATTTCCATTTATTTAAGATGTTGGTTAAAAGGTTCACTGCGCTCATTGAGCAGGGAAGCAGAGATTGATTTCAAGGTATAAATCATGTTGAATTGATCAAAGTGTTCATGCTGCTCCTCGAGATATTACCCTATATTTGTGTTTATTACAAGTGCTTGTTTTATATTGCCAGTTGGCACATGTGATAAAGAAATCTTGACAGCCACGTCTGCAAAGGTTCACTTCAGACTCAAGAAAGAGCTCTCAGCATCAGCAAAGAATGAGAAGAAATGGATAAATAAACCCATTCAGGCTCTTTGTTTACATGCCTTTCTCTCCCGGTCTCACTACAAACACTCTCAAGATATTCAGCAATACAAAGTTCAGTGAAGTAGAACCTGTGTAGTCAATGGTGAATTTGTGAGGCCTTTTAAAATCAGTCTAAAGTGTAAAGTGTCATAAGATGGCATAATTAATTATACAACAAAATAGGAGGTATTCAGCATTCTAGTACACTGCCACTCTTTTGAGTATTCTTCTTACTTAAATCTACAGTATGTCCAACACCAACTAAATCACAGTGGTGAACTGAAGCCGTCAGTGTTCTGCTCTTCTGCTGTCACCCATAAAGCATTTTATAAGCACAACCTGAGCCTATAAGGAGGGGAAGTTACCATCGTCACTCCTCAATAGCTGTGCTGAGGTGTTTGCCTGAGTGATGCACCAGACATCTTGTCTCCGCATATTCTCAGAAAAATCCATTATATTTTTTACTATTTGTAACTGGCAGATCATCTTTTCTTATTGTTTAGTTGATGTATCGATAAAGTAGGGATGCACAATATTATCAGCACGTTATTGGCTGATATTGGCTTTAAAATTAAATATGAGATATCAGCCAGCACGCCGATATTGGATATAATAAACAATTAAACACTAGGCTGCTGTTTCTTTGATTAAACGCCTGAGTTGACGCCATGTTTCCCATGTTTCCTGTAGACAGATGTTATTTTTATGTCTCAGGGAGAGCATCATCCAGTTTTAAGTATCTTTCTTGTTTTGTTAAAAAGCAGATGTCATAAATAAATTTGACATGTTTTACATAATGTGAGTTGAAGTATTTTCCTACTTTTGTACAAGGAATGAATGTTACATAATTTTAAGCTTTGTATTTTATGCCTGCTTTTGCTGGCGGGCCAACACCGTAAGAGTATGCATAATAATAATACTTTATGTGAATTCCACTACAGAAGAAACTTGATGATCTCAGCAATTAGGTGTGGGGAAAAATATATATATACTGTATATCAGTGCTGGTACTGATTATTGGCCAAATGAGTTGTAAAATATTGGCATATTGGATATCGGCAAAATATCCAATATTATGCATCCCTACAGGAACAGGTAGGCAAAATAAAGTTTTTCTTCCTCCTGCACCTTCTCAGTCATGGACTGTGAGAATTAAAATACACCTTAGAACTGACACGTGCAATACCATGAGCACATCAAATAAATACACAAAATTAAATAAAAGAACATTAGGCAAGCTGGCAGGTAGAAGTTCAGTGCTAATCAGCTGAGTTTAATTTTAAAGCAGATGTCGACACAAATTTAGTACCCTGATCAGAAGATTTACAATTATAATTTAAAATATTGTTAAATAAAACTTTCTTGCCTCAGAACTTTATAGGTGATCTCTTCGGTCCAAGGGTGCAAATTGCTTGATATCTGGAAAAGGAACCACCTGTATGCTCAATATAACAACTAAAGCTAACTAGCAAGTTAAGCTAGCTGATAATGACAGTTAAGCTAGCTAACTAAAATGCCTAACTACCTAGCTAGCTACTGTAATCTGATGGGGGACACGATGGTGGCTTTAAACTCGGTCTGGTTATATTTTTTAACCTTTCAGTTCCGTTGATGGGTAATTTTTATCTTTGTTTGTACAAATTAAATTATGAGACTTTATGAAAGACTAGCCTGTGGTGCTAGCAGTCAGCAGCTACTGGCTCACTTACTAAAAACACATGATGTGTTCCAGTTGATCTTGAAATCTCCGATTTCTTAGTCAAATACATCATCAGGAACGCGCCCTGAAGTCAGAACTTCAACTCAGAAACTTGGAGGCACTTCAGTAACCCCGAGCTTAAAATCAAAGATGGCTGCTTTGTGCATCAATAGTGAAAAAGCTGGACATTGAACTTTTCTAGCCAATGAGTTTGTTTTTGTGTTGACAGATCAGTCACATCAACAGTATTGTTCAACCACTAGGCTATGTTGTTTTCACGTGCAAACTATCACGTAATGTGTGTGTGTTGTTATTGGCTGGTATACGCTAACAGTGCTAACAACAAGAAGCTAACAATGGCCCCTTGTAACTGAAACACTGTCAACTCAGACATGACATAATTTCCAGCTCTGAAATTTCGACCTCTGAGGTAAATGGAACAACAGTTCATATGCTTATGAGAGTCTGGGAAATGCTGTGTAATTGCAAGTAAAACCATCAGGAAGGAGACAACTGTTTCTGTTTTGTTTGCAGATTTTTTACTACATAGGGCTTTCCCTTGGCACCTTTGGGCCTCTGAGTCAAACCCTGCTGAGCTGATTTGTGTTCACATGATCAGTTTTAACAATGTGCCCAAGATGAACCATCTCTGGAGTAGAGCTAAAGAGCACGTAGGTGGCTTTTCGCTGACAGCAGCCGACCCAAAGCGACCCATTACAACCTTCAAAGCCTGGGTTTGGAGACTCTCATGTCAGGAGACCAGGGAGAAACATGCTTTTGAAAGTCTCCTTGTGTTCACTTTTGTTGCTTCTAATTGAATCTCTGTAGTTTGAAGTTTAGTTTATGGAGTTAGTGGGGGATTTTAGCAGCTATTCTTCCATTAAACAAGTCTACTGATACTGCTGGGAGGAAGGAAGCAGAAACAGTCGCAGTGAGATGTAAGATGAAGAGCTGCAGACAACAGACTCCTGCTGAACTAAAACACTTGCAGCAAAAATAATAATCGAGTAACATAAATAATTGTCTGGTCTTGAAAGATCCGGCACTTTGACCATATGCTTTACCAATTTTGTTTATCTGTACAAAAAAAGTTAAAAATGATTTTCTACCTGTAGACCAACTGTTGAGGCTTTCAGAATGATAACATCTAGGCTAAATTCAGTCAAGCCTAATAATGAAGATTACACATACATAACACAAAATGTGTTCTTGCTTGTCCATAATATCTGTGGGGCATCACCTTTAACATATTAATATTTAGAGTGAAAAATAATACCAACACTGATTATTTTGGACATTAATATCTTTTCTTTTTTATTAAGACAAGAACTCTTCATTGTTTTGTAAAAATGTCTATTTATGAACCAATACAAAATGTGTATGGGAATGTGGAACTCCTTTTCTCCATTAATACACATTAACATTTCCCAAGAACAGCAGAGAGACAAAAAAGAAAGAAATCAATCTAAAAAACAATGAATGGTGAAACAATCAAAACTTTTTCGGGAATCAAACAAGCTTCCAAAGGCGTCGGTGCATTGAAAGTGACAGGAGCACGGCCACAACAAGTTTCTGATCCTGCGTCAGTCCAATAAACAGTGAACTCTTTACCACCTATGTCAACACAAAGCAATAGGCCTACTTAACACATCTTTTACAGTGCACCAAATATTAAGGGAAATACAGAAGACATGTACAACATATATGCAAATTATCAACAATTTTGCCTGTTGGTTCTAAAGTAATGTGTTGCACGTGATTCGATGAGGATGCATTGTACTTGCTTTTATGTCATGTGTAGATGCGGCCTAAACTTTGCCTTCTACCTGAGATGCAGTCACATCAGTCAGCAACGCATGAATCAGAGACAGGACAATATCAAAAGAATTTAATGTGGAGAAAAACTACATCAGTTACACTCTAAGACCAAAGTCTTTTTTTCTTTTTTTTTTCTTTTTTTTTACTTTACTGGGCATTTAATAGAAAATAAAATGATACATACAATAAACTATCATTCTGCTATTTACTTCAAAATGAATCCTCACAAGTTCTGAATATTTAAACTGACTCAGATGTTGTTTTCATGTTGTTTTGTTCATGTTTTTTTTTTTATATTGGAACTTTGGGAGAGTAAGAACTCAAACTGTAAAACTAAACCCTCCTGCTGTTCCAACCCCCACAAGGTTCAATATTCACAAATAAAAAATATTAATGCATCAGCCTTAAGGGAGAAGACAATATTCAGTTCTATTCCTTTATTGGCAAGTACATACTTTGAAGTCTGATTTAAATGGAAGCTGCCACATGTCACTGAAGCGAAATAGTGCTCACTGTAAAATACAAATCACACAATCTCAGTCTTACAAATGAAGTGACATCTGCTCTGTGATTCATAAAGCAACGATAACAAGTCAGTTAATAGTTTCATCGGACACCAGACCGTAAAACATCGAACCTAATCGGAACCCTTCCCCGCCCTCACCCATCCACGTAACAAACACAAAACAGTGTCATCAGCATACAGTGTTAACTTAGTGGTAATTCCTTTGCAAATACAGAACTTTTAAATTAACTCAAGTTTTTCACAGAAGAATAAACAGTTGGAGAGAGTTGGACACAGCATCTTTGATCTTTGTCTGCAACGTAACTCCCACAGCCCACATCTACAACCGTATATCCAATGGAAAAGCTAAAAATATGTCCACAGCTCCCACCCAACCCGACTGCAGAAAAAATATTTTACGAATTGAGAAATCCACGGATGCGTTATGTGCAGGAAAGTGAGATATGCGTAATGCACTTCACAAGCACCTTCTCAACTGCCTTTAAATGAGCCCAGAGACCACATTCTCAATATGGAGAGACTGAATTCTGTCTTCATGCATGACTATGATACTTTAAAGCTATCACATTGTTAATGTGTCGCAGTCTGAGCTGCACAATGACAAAATTCCAATCAAGTGCGGAGACATAGCAAGAATTAAATTTTTAAAATATGTGTTCACACAGCAAGCAGAAGTGAATTCCTAAAGAATCCAGTAATGTGAGTGTTCAGTGTAAACAAGTATTCAAAACATTTTCATGGAATATGATTGATACTGATATGTCATACATTGGTATTTTTTGATGGAGCAATATATTCTAAAAATAAACATTCGTATAATGGAAAAACGTAGCACAAAAATGAAGTCTGAGGTTATTATTAAAGCAAAAAGTAAAGTGATGGCCCTGACACACTGAGCTCACAATGTGTCAGGCCTTCAGGGAGCATCTGCCACTCTAGTTTTTGCGGTGTGTCCTGCACTGTTGGCTCAGGTTTCTGTTTGTTGGTGGCTTTTTGTCTGATTCTTTGCCCTAAATGAGTCTGCCAGAGAAAGAAAAGACTCTGAATGGACTGATCAGTTACTTCAACGTGTGGAACTGTACAGAAAAGAGCCAAAAGAATTTCTTTTTAAATCGTAGCTTCATGTAACTTCAGCTGCCGAACAGCTGGAGTTGTGAGACCAACAACGAATCATGCATGATCATGTGACATAACACGAATGTATGTGGTATAGCCTCTCTTTTTCCATGGTGTTAAATGGCTACTGAAAACCTTTGACCTGTTGATCTCAGGCCTTGTACATTATGATGTTTTGTTGGTGAAGTTAGGTGGGATACAATCTGGCGTCAACAAAGAATGTTTAATTCAAGCAATATTACACGAGAGGGTGTGCAACCACCTCGGTCCTGACTGCATCACTGTCATGCTCATTTGACATTAAAGCTCACCCTCTCATGAAATACATTAATAAAGGAATAAAAGAAAAAATTGCAGTTATATGACTATTACCAAAAAAAGAAAGAATGTCAGTCATGTCAGTAGACTGCTATAGATACAGCTGGCATCAAGGAAAATGTCACATCCGGTTCACACTGACATGGAAAACAGGCCATTTGCTGCAGTGCTAAGAAGTTGCTGTATAGCTCTTAGTACAGCAAATTAATTAAAAAACTCTAAGTTCAAAATTGTATCAAATCAAAATACAGAACCATAGTGGGATTTTATCTTACAACATATTCAGCTTCAGTTCATACAATGTTTAATCTTCTAAAAACATTTTCATAGCGATCACAGCTGTTACTCTGAGACTTTCTACACACGTGGGAGAGGCAGGGAAGCACCTGTCGGCATCGTTGAGCATGAGAAATATTTTTTGTAATGAGTAAGACGTGCTGTCATGCTAATTTGAGCACATCATTATTGTCCTGTTGACCAATCAGATTGCTTGGTCGGAACAACTTGTTGTATAATCTGAAAACTGAACCGGATGTTTTGATGTTGTTCCTGTGTCTGACCTCCTGTCCCACTTGATCTGCACTGTGCTGAATTATTGCGCTGTGCTCCGGCATCCAGCAAAAAGGACTGCTAATGCCATTGACCGTTGTAGCTATCAGATATATTCTTGATTAGAAGCAGTTACATTATAAAACCATCTTAGTAGTAGTTAAGAGTGGTATGAAGATGGTAAGCAAAAAATGCTTGATAATACCAACGGTTTATATATTTGCATTCCTTCAGAATATCTCCACCTGCTGGTTTGGAGGGTTCTTTCCCACATAGGTACAGAACATGCATGCTAGCTGTCTGTGAGCTGTAGTTTTCTTTGAGGTGTGCAAATGCAACTTTTAGGCCAAAACACAGGTGACATGAGGCAATGTGACAGTTAGCCTTTGTTACTGCAAGTTTATAATGTTGGCTTCAGTTTGACAGGGCCGTAATAAAACATATTTCTACAGATTAGCTTTAGTTGTAGAACTTAAAACCAATGTTACAGTAAAATATAAAAAAATCATGACCACTCAGATCAGACATTTACAATGGAACAGCAAATGCTATGATTCAGCAACATACTTGATACTCCGGGTTGGGCAGTAATGCATTATTTAGTGACACGTTACTGCAATTTTATAACTTTACCAGAACTGGTAAAGTAAGGGATTACAATATCCAAAAACAGTAATTATATTACAGTTACTGATCCAAGTAACGCTGCATTATTGGGTAACAAGTAAGCGATATGTTTTTTGTCCTAGTGTACATATCTTATGATGATGACGTGTATGTGCGTGTACTGATATGTATTTTTCTACAGGAGGCTTATTTGATTTGAACCGTTGCTAATGTTGAAGTTCTAATAAGCTGCTGATAGTTGTTATGCCTAAACATCAGCAGCCTAAAAAATGAGGTTGCTGTTCCAATAAAGTGTAATAAGTTTTGGGAGCTAAACAGGCTGTGTGTCACTTTTTCAGGAGATCGGTTGGGTTGCAAAAGTAAAGTAAATGTATTAC
>JAPXVT010000007.1:32559422-32570358 GCA_029823135.1 Acanthurus reversus | reverse complement strand
ATGAACCTCAATACAGTTTAACTTTCACTTTTTTCAGATGAGGAATGTTGAGTTCACCACAGAAATGACTTTTACCTGAATGTGCAGCTTCTGGACAGAAATATGAGTTCAGTATCACCATAAAATAAAAGAACGTCGCTCCAACACCTTTAAATTGCCTCATTTCTTGCACTTCCTTTCTAAAGTGGTTAATGTATCCGATTCTATTTCCCCCGCATAAGAATTATCACCACGGTGTGAAATTTGTTATAGATTATAATTATTTCTTGGTTATGAGTGCAGCAGATGAGATGCGTTCTACTATTCAGCAAGACTGCATGAAAAATGTAATTTAACTCACCATCAGTAACCCATAGCCTTATTAACTGTCTCTCCATTATTTGGATTGCATCCATCCAAGGATGTTTAAAAAAAAAAAAAAAAAAAGAGCTTTTGCAGAAACAAAGTGAAGAGGACGCACATGATAAACTTTATGGCCTGTTTGTGTTTTAGAGGCAACAAGATACCGCTGAGCAATGTGAGCAGGCGTTGCATTAAAAAGAAATGAGTACTGAAAAATAGATAAATGTTGTAACCTGCAGAGGAGGTTTTTTTTTTTTTTTGTAATTTGCTTTGTATGTGTCCTCTTTTGGACCGAGCTGCTTCTCTGCATTCTTCTGTTTTTTTGTTTGTTTGGGTTTTTTTAAAACCTACATTAATACTTTTTAAGTTAGTGGCTGATGTTTGCCGTGATTGATTGTCTTGTTTTGTGTTTTGGTTTGTGTGCTGAAGCTGAGACCATTATCCACAATGTGGAGGATAAAGAGTCTACAGAGCCGCAGAGTAGAAGGAAAACAGCTGTTTGAGGAATTTTTATCCATTGTTTTCTTCTATGTCTTCAATAAGCCCAAACAAAACACATATGAGTCTTCATGATAATTTAATGATGCTTTTTTCAACCTTTTCTCAGAAATCCTGTTGTTTGAAGACAGAACACATAAATACACTGCTGCTGCTGCACTTTTTGTGTTATGACGATTCATCCAGAAATGACTCAGAATCAAAAAGTAAACCCATGAACGCCTCATCCCTTCATCATTTTAACATACAAGGACCAATGACCAGCAACCCTAAGAATTAACTGTTGTATGAAACAACCATCAAAGTTAAATCTTAATTTATTTATCTCAAAACCTCATTAGTTAAAGCTACAGTTGGCATCTCAGGGGTAAATATCAATAACTTTTTGTGTTCTATTTGGAAAAAATGTCATAATACCCATAGACAGCTGTTAGTAAGTGACGTGTTCTGAGAGTATAACTAGATCTCTGTGTCTTCCCATCATGCCTCTGTATTCAGAATAGGTAAAAATCCTATCCTTCCTGTTCTATTTGTCCAATCAGTGACGCTCTCTGCACTCTCTATCCTGATTGGCCGGTCTACGCTGCACTTCTTAGCGACAGGTGACGTCAGTATGAGCTGATTGGTTGTTCGTGCCTTACGATCTGACTCGCCTCTGCCAACAACAGAGTGTCTGCAAGCGACACCGTCATTCAGCTCGAGCTCGAGCTGAGACGGACCAGTTTACTCCACTGCAACTTTCCCTGCAACCATTTTGTCTCAGTTCAAAGTGGACTTAAAGGAGAGAGCGACAACAAATAAAATAAAATGTGAGCCGACACAAACAGCTGCAGTGGAGTTGCTTCCCTAAGAGTCTCATGCTACAGCTAACATTAGCTTACTGCCACTTTGAGTAAATTGCAGTTTGCAGGAACAAGCCATATCAACCCTTGAAAGCTTTATTACGAACCTCTGATTCTGGTATCATTTAGGTTTAATAAACATAATCTAAAAATAGTTTTTTTGTGTTACATTAAAACAGAGAAACCACCTGCCGACATTTTGACCCCAATTCAGAGTAATTCAACCATCCAAGTATTCAGAAGCAACACTTTATAAATTTAATTTGTCTTTAATACCAAAGTCGATGGAAACCAGCTCTCAGGTTCCACCCTGACAAAAAAGGTTGAATTTCCGTAACTCGAATTTAGATTTTCAATTTGTCCATAATGTAAAACTCTGTTACCCCTGTTAGTGTGTGATACTTTAAATTAGGACCCATGAAAACTTAATGAACTCATTTATATAGTTTCCTCTATTAAATCTGTTTGTGGAATTGGGTGTTTTGACTGGTGTTCCCCAGGAGCCCAACACTTTTATAATTCTAAAAAGCACTAATCAAAACAGAAATAAATAAAGATGACATGAAGTCATTCAGAGCAAACTGATTGACAAATTCATGAAAAATTTGATTTATAGAATGCAGCACCTGTGAGATGCCGCGAACGGAAAATTTACGGTCGCATTGAGGTTAAGCTGCAGATTCTGTCCAATTTTATTGTTTCACATTTAATTTGTGTAAAACAGGTAAAGTTTGGTTTGTAAAGTCATAATTTATCCTGCTGAATTTTACAGATTTATCCTCCAGACTCAGTCTCTATATTCTGTCTCTATCCTCCACATTAGGAGGAAGAGGTTTTCTGTTTTCCCTGTAACTGATGAATTTAATTCTTGTCCACAGTTTTATTTAGGATGACAATGAATTGACTGTGCAGCATCTGTGTAGTGACTAGATGCATTTCTCTTTGTGCACAACAAAATAACATGTGTTAACACTGGTTATGGAGCTGCATTTTCAGGTCATCTACCTTTGTGTCTCGCAAAGTAGCGCCCCAAGACGATGAGTAGACAGAGCATGGCGAAGACGACCACCGCCACCACTCCTCCGATCACTGCGTGGTCCACTGTTCTGGGTGCTCCCTCTCCAGCTCGAGAATCTGAAAGCAGAAGAAACACAAACTCAGTGTGGAGGGAGAACAGGACTCGGTGTTACAGTGCGGGACCAGCAATGTGGTACCACATCCCTCCACATCCCTACAGATACATGTGGCAGAGATGAAGACTAGAAAGTGCAGGAACTGTGGAGCTGCAGAGTTTAAAAGAATCACACTGAAACAAGTTGCTGCCTTCAAAAGAAGTAATTGAAAAGATGTTTGTCAGTGTGGCGACTTGGTTGCCTTTTGTCTTCTGCCGTAAACCTGCAGCTACAGAAACTCCAGAGCCGTCTCTTGAAGAACTAGTGCCTTATCCTCCACTCATGAACCCGATGAGACTGTTTTTAGACAAGAAACATCTGCAAGACTGCTGGTAAAATATACTGGGTTTAACTTAACTATTTCTGTAGACTTTCACTTTTAATTCTTTGGCAATTTTTGGCAACAAACATTCACATAAATCCCCTTAATTACTTACAATTCATGTTTTTACATGAACTTTGGTAAGACACATAAGTCATACCAAACCTCAAATATCTCTTAAGTTAAACATAATAATTTTACACTTTTCACCTGACACTAAAGATCACAGTTAACTTAACTAACATAAGTAAAATCCACATAAAGGTTGAGTTCTTGCATTCAGTACATCAGTATTAAAATAATACAGGTGCTTTGCAACATGCATTATGTTGTCATTGTTTGTTTCCAACTAACAAGACGCAAGGAAGATTTTCTCCTGGGACCAGTTAAGCTCCTTTTTATCAGGTTGACATTTTAATAACCACACTGCAAAATTGCCACAACAATAATGGTTTAGATTGCAATCAGGAATTGATTAAAATGAGCAAAGGGGGAAAAAAAAATTAGCATATTCCTGCTGGACTGAGAAATCACTCAGGGCCAGATTATCTGGGAACGTAGCGATGCGCAATGTGCGCTGCGCTTTTTATTAAGTCTGCAGTCAGTGTGTATTCAGAGTCTGAGTTAGAAAAGCAGCTCATTAAACCTCCAGATGCATTTCTATGAGTTCACTGAGCATTAAAAGAGAAATGATAACATAATGATCTTTATTGCAAAATAATTACTTTGGAGTTTGGCCAACTCCACCTGAGAAAAACTCTCACTACTCAAACTCAGAAAATTGTGATATTAATATCTTTAGTGTAAATTGAACTATTAATACCTCAGGAGACAAAAACACAAAGTGAACAAAGAAAATGAAATGCAATCAAAGATGTAAACAATATTTAAGGTAGAGGAGCAGCAGGTGGAGGTGATGTGGATGTTCATGCTGATGTGAAAAGAGCTGAATGTCGGAACAAAACAAAACCTGCTGTGATTTTAGTTCAAAATCCAGTCAGATGAACAGAAACCAACCAAACATCCATTAATTCTGTGCATTACAGTGTACATTGTCTAAATTAATAGCAGCGTGACTGCTCCAATTATACATACAAGCCTATATTTACATTTTTTTCTCCTATCACAGTCTTGTGTCTTCTCTAAATCCCATCAGCATTATGTCTCATTTCAGACACGGAGACTTTTTCCTGTAAAACTGACAGTGGCTAATAGCTTGACCTCAGTCAATGCAGTGAAAACACATAATCAACCTCTGTTAACACGTCTCCTGCTATTGTTTGCACAATCCTGCCTTATGTGCATATGCAGTGAGAAGAGAGGTGCACCATGCAGACAGCTACACATTAATGCTAAATACAGCACGTGTTTTGGATGCATCCACATCTGAAGAACAGGCACAAATGCTTTCAGTATTATGCCTTTGCTTAAAGGAAAAATCCACCAACTTTTCATGTGGATATCCAGTCAATCTTGATGATAAATGTAGTCAACTGCAGCAATAAATTCCTCAGCTTATGGTATGCTGACAGAGGAAGCCGAGCTTTCTGAGTTGTTGTGCTCACACAGCCATTCCTGCAGTGCCTACATGTACCAGGATGCATTGCATCACAAAAAACAGTATTCGCTGGGTCTCCAAGCTGTTATCTGTCGCATCGGAACATTTCTTTCATATAATATTGCGTATTTTTCATTAATGAGGTTGGGTTTTTTTGGTCTGCCAGAGCCCAAAAATCCTCTCAAAACAGACATGGCACTGGCTCACCTGGAGTGCGAGGGGGAAAACAGTTTTGTAGTTCTTCCTGGAACCAGTGACATCATTGGTTCCAGGAAGAACAACAGATTTTAAAGGTGTGTCCCAGAGACACAGAGAACATTGACAAAGAATATTGTTGGGTTTCACATTATATTCCTGATTCAGATAGATTGAGATAAGGCTGAAAAACTGCGCAGTTGCCCTTTAACAATCTATTTGACATGTTAATGCTTTTGTTTAATGCAAGCGTGCAAACAACAAAACATTCACAGACTCCTCACAGAGTGGGAAAGGCTGATGATGTATTTAGCTATCTGAAACGAAGGCATTAAGTAAAAACAAATGCCTCAAATGGACAACAAGCCCCTGAGGCTCTTGTCTGTAATGCTATGTGAAAGCTATTGATCAGGTGTAGGGATCCATGACAACCCAGAGTCAATATCCGTTTGTGGCTGTGATTGGCTGATTACAGCAAAAGAGAAGGAACTCATGTTTTCATCAATACACCAAACTCTGAGGCTGTGGGCCTCCCTGAGAGAGCATAAAAAGCAACTGCAACTCTATGTATATAAATAAATGAGTCAACTTTCTTTATTTTATGAAATAAAAAACATAAATCCCGTTTACATTTCTCTTAAACACATAAAACATGTTCTTCTGCTAACAGCTTTGGAATATTTTGAACATGTCCATCTGTTCTTAACATCTCTAAAATATTTTAAATGTGTCCCATCATTTTAAAATCATTTTAACATTTTGAACATGTTTGCCTTTTTGTAGTGACTACATGATATATAAAGTGAGTGAAACAGGTGCAGAGAAGATTCATTTGGCCTAAAGTTGCATTAAAATGTGACCCAGAATTCATTTTGCAATGTAATGTACACATTACTCATGCATTTTGTGCTTTTAGCTTATTAAGATACCATTACTCCATACACGTTTAACCTCCACTTCCTTGCTAATGTCTTTTGTAAAGACCTAAACAGAAACAGGGAATGAAGGAAAAAGTAAAGTGAGGACACTGAACAAACAGCCAGGTCTTAGCAATCAGATCACGTGGCGGAGCCCCCACCATCCATTAGCCGTAACTCAGTAGAAGCCCTCCACACTCTCCTCCAGCCGAGTTCGACACACGGGGGATTTGCTGAGTGAGCTCCAGGACACGCAGAGAGCAGGCCACAATTTATTAACGAATAACAGAAACAGAGAGAGAAACATCATTGATAACATCAGCCGCCGCCCACCCTTACACTCAACCTGCAGGAATGAAAGAGGTGGTGGTGGAGGAGGGGGTGGTGGCTGAGAGGTGCTATCTGTCAAACTCAACAAAACATTACCTGATAGATCTAATAGGTTATTTTGACTTCAGATTTTCTTTTTTAGTGCTGGGCAGATTCAATTAAACTGAGCAGGAATCCTTCTGACATCCAATTCGCTCCTGTCAAGCTGCTAAAGCTGTGCTTTAACACACTTTCCTATTACGATGTTAATGTGGACTTTGGCTTTGGGGGGGAAGCGGGTGTGTCGGTGTGTGTTTGGTGTGTGTGTGTGTGTGTGGTGCGGTCATGGGGGCGGCTCGGGCGGTTGCAGGGAATCATTCTCGGTTGTCTATATCAAACTTTCCTGGTTTAAATTAATTTAAGAGAGACAGAGGAGGAGAGAACATCAAAGTCTGCTCGACGAGTCTTTACATCAAATCATATGTTGCTTCTCTCTGTAAACAAGACTGGATATAAATGCAAAGTCTGGCCTGTTGGTGGTGCTAGAGAGCAAGTTTCTAGGGTCAATAAAAAACTTTCTCTCACTTTGAGGACTCTGAAAATGTGCACAGGAAGCAGTTTTCGCACAGTGATGCTGCTTTTAATGTCAGAAATGCTTCAGTCTGACAGCCTGTTTCAGCTCCTCACTGAAGTTATATGATGCTAACGCTGAGAGACGCATTCACACCCGAAAAGTTCTTTATTTTTATGACCATTCCATCAAAAAAGAGATATTCTGCATGTCTTCTGCACCATTTTGAACCCATTTCACTGAAATCCAGTCTGACATTTTTTTGGTTTTCTTTGAAAATGTTGTGATCTCCTCTAGAATTTTAAAATAAATGAAGTTAATTTTCATAATACCTGGTGAGGAGGTCGTGTTTTTCAAAAAGTTTGATGTCGATGAAGACCGACATGAATCATATTCTCTCTGTATTAACTGACACACTCCTTGTTGCCGAGAAGAATTATAATATAGTTTCAATTCCCTTCTTTTCTCTATCAGAGCTGACAGTTTGTTGATATACAGGAAGACTGAGAAATGTATTAATAATCTATATGTCAGGAATATGTGTTATGACATGAACTGAAAAGCAAAAAAACCTCACTCTTCAAACATGAGAATGGGGTGAGAACAATGAAAGGGATTGTGATGAATGCTTTATGCTCTTATTCAAACACCTCCTGAAATCCAAACAGCACCTAACGTGCAAAAAGAATCCATATTCATTGTTGTCACAGGATGATTCTGCAGTGTGAGTTTGTGTCGGCCCTGTTAGATTTAGCTCTGGCGGTGCTTTTATTATTGGAAGTCATGCTTTCCTGACATCCTCTTTTATTTTCCTGGTTTGATTGCAACAGTTTCTTCTTAAGGGTGAACTTGTTTTATAAAAAAAATGTTTGTCTGGGCTCCGTATTTTAAGATCCCTGTTTGTCAGGCAAAACAACTGTTGATGTGACAGCTTCAGAACGATATAAAACAATATAAAATATATAAGATTATCATTAACTAATAGGAAGTCATCTTTAAAGTGCATGTGTCATTGTTGTAGTAATTAAAGAGGTGTATTCAAGGCCATTTCGGTTATTGCTTTTCCTCTAAATTCGCCTCTGTCACAGAAAAAACAGCTAAATCGATTTGGAAATTAATCTCTTGGCATTAATTACATCAACACAAGACTTTGGACTCGACTTTTTTGAAGAGCCACGTGGTCATCAAGACTCAAAGTAGAATGTCAAGTAAAGTTTGATAAAAGTTCACCTCTTTTAGCATGTTGCCGTTAGCATTTTCGCTGTAGCTAGTTGCTGTTTTTAGCTAAATAAGCCCAATATATGATATCTGCCAAGAACCAAACAAAAACATTAGTTGGCTAAGAAAGTTGAGCATGTAGCAGCTGAAGAGAGTAATATGTTTCTTTGTGAGTGTTAGTGGAGACCAAACAGAGTTAAAATGAGTAAAATACTTGATTCACATTAATCAGGTGACCAGAAACACAGCAGTTATTAGATGATACTGTCGTTCTGTATCTTCTGGGAAGCATTGATGTCTGAGTGTGGTCTCATTTGTTTTTATCAACAAAAACATGTCCAGTGGATGCTTAAAGAAAAGTCCTTAATATTGATTTTCTGTAACCTTTAAAGTTATTGAATGAGCTGATAATGATGTATGAACTTAACTTCTTCAGACGTTCAGGAGAGATTCTGGTATACAAACATATTCGTAAAATCTTTGCAAAGGCAACATGCACATGTACGGGTTCAAGATGAGGCTACATGGTTTCCTAAAGTGCTAAATGCAGCTTTGCTTTGGCAAGTTGTTGGTTGATGCAGCCAAAGATATTCATCTTTGCATTAAACTGCAACAGAACTGGCAATGTGAGAAGATTCTGCAATAAATAAGCAAAAAGTCCAAAAGATAAATAATAGCTGATGGCAACAATGGCGGTGGTAATTATTACTGTTTATCACAAGCAACAGTTCTGCTTTATGTTCCCAAAACAAAAGATTTTCACAATAAAACTACAAGATAAGTTTGTCAGTTTAAAAGGAGGAACTTTTTATCGATGGTTTCTTCAGCGTTCATGTGCACACACTCACATTTCCTAAATTTAACACACATGTGGCCTTTATGTTTCTTAAAATCCAAGAAGATAATGAAACCAAACAGCTGCAGAGTCGAGCTCTGTGTTTTTTTGTTTTTTTTTTACATTAACGTCTGTTCTGTCTGGATTTATCTTAATGCTGACACGCAGCTCAGCCTCTCTTTGAAATGGGCCTGAAATATAAATGATTAATCACAAATGGGCTTCAAACAAAGTGTCCACGGGGCTAAACAAAGCATGCAACAGTCAATCAAGAGTGGTCATTTTGCAGGAGGAGGAGGGGAGGGGGCTGGGGGTGGGGGGGGTTGTCGGTGCCCAGCGTAAGTTGAAACTCAGAGTATCTCATTTTCATAGGACATGTTGACAGAGGCTTGATTTGAGACAGAGGAGATCTCCTAATTGGATCTTCTAATCTGCTAATTAAGCATTAGTGATTTCACTGGTGTGCCCGCGCCGCCTGCAGATAGAGGGGCAATCAGGAGTACAGCGGCGCTATGTGGGTGGGGTGTCATAAGAGCACATTGGCTTGTCAAGATCCACTTCCATTGCCCACAACACTCTCGGTTAAAGAGTGAATGTAATTAAAGTCCCAATGAACCTATTCATTGAACCTATTTAAAAATGTCAGTTAAATCTTTTGCCTCTCGGGCAGCACAGCTCACCGCTTACATACAGAGTGACTGCCTGAGAATTATTGAGCCTTTTTCAAAATGTCAGAAAGTATTTCACTTTAAGGAGACGGCAGCACCACTAAAAAAAAAAAAAAGAAAAACAAAAAAAACCCCAAAAGGAGCCGAAGGTCAATGATTAAATGCCAACGTCATAAGATTTTGACAGCTTTGACTTTAGCAGTGATTCAAGAGATACTTGTGAATTTACCGGCTCGATCACTGGTTCTGAAATGTGTTGATTTAAAAAAAATCTCATTACTTTAATATCTGTTGCAGTCAATGAAAAAAAAAAAGAAGTAAAAAAGAAAAAACGTTTGCTTCCAGATCACAACCAGATAATATATAATAATCATAATTTTAAAAAAGCACCGCAGCAGACTGAAGTTTATAAAGCTGACATGCTCTGAAGAGACAGGTGGGTTAAATAGTTATTGAAAAAGATGCAACAAACGCTGATACGTGCTGATTTCAAACACACTGAATGTAACTTTCCAAAAATGCAAACAGAATCTCCTTATTACAGTCAGCCCCAAACTTATGAGCCTGCAGATCATCAAAGTCATTTTGTGTGTAAAATCTGTGGTGTCTCCTTTAAAGGACACATTGAAGATAAAGTTTTAATTTCCATAGATTGAAGGCAATGATGACTTTAGCTGTAACACGACACAAACAACCTCACAACAGAGCAAACTTGACCTTTATATTAAAGATAAAGATAATTGAAAACAAACAAAATATAAATTAATTTACAACCTGCAGCCTTCGCCAAACAGTTCATGACAATTTTCCCAATTAGTTATGATGAGACTGAGGAGCAAACGTAAGACTCTGATTTATTATCCTGAAGTGAGAAAAAAACAATGAGCCACTAATTTCTTTAAATCAGGAGCAGTCTGATTTGATGCAACATCATTTTGCTTTAATTCAATTAGACAAAGCAGAGAGGATGGAGGAACTTAATTTCATTATAAATGAGAATCTTCTTCCTTCTTTGATTATTATTATTATGATTTTTTTTAGATTGAGGGATTGTCTACTGGAGACAACACATTGTTAGTATTCAAATCCTGCTCTTTTTCTGGCACAAACGTCTGCTAGAAAAGAAAATCAGGTAACGTCTGAAATGAGATTGAATATTTTCTATTTTACACCTGTTGGACAGCAGCATCAGAGGATGATACCACACAACAGAAGCTCTGTCTCTGGCTTATCTTGTGGAATACAAATGAATGAAATGTATTTTGGGCAAACATCAGTCATGAGAGGGAAAATGTTGCAGCCCCTTGTGAAAGTAAGCCAATAGTGCATTATCTCCTAAGGAACCTTGTTTTTATCTGATGGAGCGATTCATCACTTATCTAATCACGGCCGGTCTTCATCCAAAATGTAATATAATTATGGGCTGTAACTGTTCTCAGGATATTGCGCCGTATCTAGGCCACAGCGTGCTCGATAAACACCTTCTAAT
>JAPXVT010000007.1:32074578-32086562 GCA_029823135.1 Acanthurus reversus | reverse complement strand
AAGTTAGGCTTTGGGCACATTAGGCCTTATAATAAGGATAATTACGATCATATACATGTCTTAAGCATTATTATGATGAACGGTGCAGTCCAGAGAGCAAGAGCTCATTGCTTGTGTGCATACACACTGAGCTACTCCGTCAAAAAACACAATGAATGCTTGTTTTAAAAGATGAGAAACACAGAATTTTTAGTGGTGTCTTCTCATGTACTGACACTAAAAGACAAAGTTAAACAACAGCTTATAAGACAGAAATGGCTCTTTCAGCTGCTTCAGGAAAAAAACTAACAGGTGTTTCTGGGTAATATGTGTTGTTTAACTTTTGTGTTTTAGTGTCAGAACATCAGCTGGACATGACTGAACATTCAGTGAGTTTCTTGTCTTTTAAAACAAGTGTTTACTGTGTTTTTCAATGGGTTTGCTGAATGCCTATGCATCTCTGTTATTTTCAGTAATGAGCTTCAGCTCTTGTGCCTGCACTGTTCGTCATAATGATGCTGTAGAACATCGTATATGATTGTAAATTTCCTTATTATAAGACTTAATGGGCAAAAACAAACAAAAAAGAACTTCTTCCTTACGTCAAAGTGGCAAAACTACAATGAAAAATCGCTCCAATACAAGTAAAAATTCTAAAAATTAAACGTAATATTAGCTGAAAGTACTTTAAAGCAATAGTGCTCATTATGCATCTTTGGGCTCTGCTGTGTTATGATAGTATTATATAAAAAATATTGAACCATTATTATTATATATACAGATGTGCTTTAAGGGCAAAATACTTTAAAGTTCTTTATGTACCATTATGTAGTTTATTGGGCCAGCTGATTCTCAGAAGTAGAGCTGGCTGTCTACTTGTTGGAAGGTTTAGGATTCAGTCTCAGCTTCTCCTGACATTCAAAATGTGTTCTTGAACAAGACACAGATACAGATGCAGAGCCCAAATCGTTCCAGATGGCTCTGCTTTGATGTGTATGTCTGTGTTTATGTTGGCACTTTGTATAGACGCTGCTGCTGCTGGTTTTCAAATGTGTTGTGTGTGAATGAATGCTGACATGATTATGAAGCAGTTTAACAAAGAATAGAAAAGGGCTGTATAAATGCAGTCCATTTATTGTATTAAATGATCATGTTTTGTGTGTAAAATCTTCACGTGCAAGGTAACTACAGCTGTCAGATGAATGTAGTGGAGTTACAAAAAGGAGTAAACGTAGGAGACAGCAGCTGCATGACAAAACCCACAAACAGCATCTCATCATGATCACATTTAAAACAACACATCTGCTTACAAGATCAACAAAAATAGTTAATGTTCTTATAATTCCTTGTTCCAGTGTGTTTATGTTAAACACACACCTGCTCATTTTTAATCCATGCTGGAGTGAAGCCCCCCTGCTGGCTAACGCCAACTTCTGCTTCAACCGCCTGATATTGAAGTCTGTGGGGTTTTTGCCAGGCAGTCGTTTCTTGCAAATATCTCTAAAGAAAAATGACAGACAAGAAAATGTGAGTTATATTGCAGCTGAAAAAGTCACAGTTTGGAATTGACAAACTGACAGCTTGATAGCATTAGTTTTAATTTAGACCTGCATGTCAGCAGTAAGTAAAACCGATAAAAGCAGAATTTTTAGATTAAAATAATCATCATGGTCAGTTATTGTTACTCTTGTAAAATAATGATATCTGGTCACAGCGCAGGCAGGAGAGAGAGATCGGGAGAGGAATACTGACAGCAGTAGTGGCCAGACAAGGACGTGTTCTGGAGATGCAAATAGTCAGGTGAGAAACTGTAATGTGAACCATACTGCAATTTAATGGAGCCCTAATAAGTGTAAGAATCTAATTAAACGGGTCACTTAGTAAGGCACAACAGCAGAAACATCATCTTGTGTTTGAACTGACCGCAGTTCCATGGACCACATACTATTATCTTAGTTAGATTAGGACACGGGTGAATAACAGCAATTTTTCTGTGAAACATTAAACTTTATTTGCCATAACTGAAAAGGCATAACTTTAATTGGTAGGTGTGTGTGTTTAAAGTCGGTAAGCAGTGAGCAAAAAAGTGCAGGGGAGGCAACTATCTTAAATGAATCACAGCTATTTATTTAAATATAAATTGGAATGGTTGATGTAGTCCTGAAAAACTTGCTTATGTTCTAAATGGTCAGATATTTATACAAGAATATCATAAAAAATGTCTGAAATGTGCTGAAATGCAGAACATTCTGGGGGAGGGTTTTAATTTGGACAGCCCCCAATGTGTATACTCCTACCTCAGCTTCATGCATGCATCATAATTTTATTATTAAAGTAAGATGGATTGAAGGAAAACAATATGAAGCAATGAAGGTTGGAATAGAACTTCAATCTGCTTTCACCTTGGGTAACAAGCACAGTATCTTCCTTTGAAGTGCGGGGTAGAAATTACAGATAGTAATGATAAAGTGCAGCTAACTTATGTGCAATATTTGAGCAAGTAGTTACGTTCCATCAAAGACTGTATGACAAATTAAAGAAAAACACTTGAATAGACCCGAACACAAAACAATAACAAAATGCAGAGCATGAAGGGTCAGTGAATGGTGTGATGGGTATGAAAGTGAAGAAAATGAAATGTTCTACAGTGAAGTGTTCTGAGCCCTTCGACAGCATCATCAAAGTAACGAATGAGGCGATATAGTTTAGGGGACTGCAGAAACATTTAGAAGAATCAAAGCCATTATCTAAAAACTAAAACATCAGAAAAAGTTGTGTTTTGCCTCGGATGTCAGAGATGATTCATATTATTATTTACTGCATTAGTGAAGCAAGAGCAAGAGCAAGAGCAACCAGCTAGAGAGCCTCCCTCTGGGGGACCAACATACTGTGAACAAAAGGAAAGAGAGCAGATTTTCTGGGAAGGAGATTAGATCTGCAGCATGTCAGTAACATGCATGGGTTTTCAGGTCCGTGGAACCTGTCTCAAAGTCTATTTAAACCACAGTGATTTCATGAATTATTTTGTCAACCTGGCTTTGGCTCATTTTCTGTGTAGAACATCTTAAAGAACACATTTAATCAAGTGAACATTTTGCAGCCAATGTACACATTTATGTTGGTGTTCTGGTCCACTGGGCCCGAGGGGAATACAAGTGTGAAAAAGACAAAGAGAAGTCAGCATGGTAAAAATGAACAAGGTTTGCTTTGTGCTTTCCCTGTGTGTGTGTCTTATTGTAAAGCACCTTTAAATGAAGCCAACAGATTTTCTGCTCTGTGATATGAGAATGTGCAATATTTGGTCATTCTGCTGAGGGTGTTAAACATGGCCATGGAGGACATGAGGAGACAGATGAAAAATGAAGAGAAGCAGAGTCAAGGACCACAGCAGAGACCTACAGGAGAGGGACTGTCAGAGAAGTGACAGACAGCAACTCCTCAATGAAATCAAGAACATTAATTCTGTTTGTTACTGAAAAAGAAAACAGGAAGTTGAAGGCCGACCTCCAGAGAATGAAAGAGCTGACTGGACGAAGAGATCAAGAGATCGCCTCTCTCCCCACACCATCTCTCTGCCCTAGAGAAAAAAAAAAAGCAATGATAACTTCATTGCCTGGAGGAACTTAAATAAAGAGTGTGTGAAGGCAAAGGGCTACATGAGAGAAAAGGAGATCATCTTTTTTAAAATGGAAACTGAGAGGATTAGGGCCTCTGCTGAGCAACTGAAAGACTCCTGTGAGTACAAGACCATGGAGGGGAGGTAGCAGCACGAAGTCAGCCAGCTTAAGAAGCTCGTAGTGACAAAGACAAAGAGATCAAAAAGATCAAAAACACGAAAGTCGAGCACGTACCACTGCTCATGTGGACACCTCGACCCTGCTGACTGACACTGTCCGCTCTGAAACAGAGCAAGCTGACGTGCGAAGCTCTTGAGGAACAGCCCCGAAAGCAGCTGGCTAAGAAAGAAAGATGAATGCCGCCAGAAAAAGCTCACAGACAGGGGGAAGAAAGTTTCAGAGAAGAGCTCTCAGGGACAATTATAACATCCACACACTGCTGTCTAAACCCTCTGAGAGCTGGGAGAGGAGAGCTCCGCACTGGGAAAAGGAGAAGGGAGAGCTGGAGGAGATGATGTTTGTGAAACAAAAGATTTGGAACTATGAGGAGGCAGAGATGAAGGAGGGCATCATACGCCTGACAAAGGAAAACATCCAGCTTCAATGGTGCTGCCTCAGCTCATTGTTTAAATTCTAGCCCCCTTTTTTAGATGATTTAAGATCTTTGTTAGTCGAATAAAAACATGATGCCTCTCTCTTTTCGGGGGCTTGCAATAGAAGTGAAGGAAAAGAAGAGCTTCTGGAGCTGGTGACTTTATGAGGGAGGACAAACTCCCCCTAACATCACTCCTATCCCTTCATTTAGTTGTTGTAAATACTTGATATATGCAAATACATTTAACAAATAAATCATTGTGTTACTAAACATATTTATCTATATTCTGTCAGGAAGCAGACATAACAAAGGATTTGATAAACTTTACTGATCCATGCAGGGATGGGGTCACAGCAGATGCATTTAAGTCTGTTTTCAAAAAGACCTTTTAAAAATGGAATCAGGTCAAAGGAACAAAAAATGGAACCCGGTTAACTGACTCAATATGCAAGAAAATGTAGAACCTGAATGTCCAAAGATGTTAGTTCATAGAAAAGAGTTTAAAATGGTGATTAAGTCAAAGTGTTAACAAACAGTATGTCAGCATTTTAAAAAATAAAATGCTTTGCATGAAATTTTTTTTCCTTGGTGTCGTTGATGTTCATATCTATTTCTTTCTAGGGCAAATGGAAGAAGATGCTCGGAATAAAAGTTTAGAAGAAGTGCAACAAAAGCCCGCTTCTCTAATTGGACACCTTAAGGCTACAAATCCTGTGACAAACAGGTCAGGATAATGAGCCCAAATAAAAAGAAGCGACAGAGCGAGGCTGCTCACATCGTGACTCTTTGGCAATAGACAAAAGGCTTCTTCCTCTGGCAACAGAGGATCTTGGCAGAGATGCAAGTCACCTCCTGACCTCCAGTCTGTCGTAAAGCTCTCCGCCGGTCTTATGTACCATCACGAACACTTAAAGATATGTTAGGTAACACCCAGATCAGTAACAGCAGGCCTGTTCGCAGTCATGTGAAGATAGCCCAGCATGTTTCTGTGTTTTGCCCATCGCACAGAGCTGAGTGAAAGCCTTGACACAAGGATTGCTGGCTGAGCACATGCTTGAGTACAGCTCAACTCACTTTAGCCCTCCTATCCTCCGGCTACACCGTGATAATCCTAAAACCACAGCACGGACCAACAGCACCATTCATCACTGCCAGGATGTGGGCTATAACCCATTAGTTAGGAGTCGTTCGCCTTTCCACACCAATACTCACCGCTGAGAAGAAAACAAGCAGTGGACTCTGGTGGCTGAGCTGCTGCGCTCAAGGGTACTCGACCTGCAAACAGTGGTACAAAGAGGGGCAGTAGGCTCTTTACTTCCATTCTTCTCGAAAAGGGCATCATCACAATATAAACTACACACATTGTTGCCACATCAGCATCTAAATCACTTGATCAGATCCTGCCAGGAGACACAATCGATTATTGAGTGGGCCATGCATTCATTTGTAATTAAATTTCCAACATAATTAGATAAGAGGCAATTAATCAAGGCCAATTAATCAACTCTTCCCTTATTTGTCTGTTTGCGACAAAAGAGATTTTGGCATGTAAGCTCATTCAGGTTTGCTTCCAATAAGCGTTTCTATCTTTTCTGCTGTCAACATGAAAAACTCCAGCGTGGAAAGAATGAAGAGATATGACTTCTATTAGCTGTTGTGATTTGAGGTTATACATCATCAACAAAAAAAGCGCAGCACTTTGAATGAAGAGGGGTCAGAGGTGGGATTGTGTAACTAAAGCGATCATTAAATGAGGTGGAAGCTGCACTTCTCTTCCTCTCGCCTGTGTGAGCAGCGATGCGAGTGTCGCCCAGAAAAAGGGGTGAGAGGGGAAAAAACCTGCAGAGGCTTCTTTTCTTCTAATTTTTTCCATAATTAATTCTCCTCAGTAAATTGGGTAGAAAGGGTGCTTGAGACTGAAACAGCCTGTTTGGATCTTCCTTTCCATCCACACGAGGAATCTTGAGGTCTGTCAACACAAGCTGTGCTGATTAAAACAAACCCAACCAATTATGGTGAGTGAAATGACTCTGACACTAAAAACTAATTTGCTGACATTGTGTCATGAAGCAAAAATATTCATTTGACTCAACTAAATCTATGCTTTGTGTCTATGAAACCAATGAAAAGAAAATGTCTAATAATAGCAGCTCTATGTGCACGTAGTCTTAGTGATTACTTAGTGATTACTCAGAATGCACTGCTTATCAACTTTCAAACTTATTATATTATATTATGCTCATTTTTTGGGTTAATATTTTATTCTTGGTTACTACTAGACCAGGTTTACATGCTTTGATGCTCAAAAAACTCACCTGTTTTCTCATACAGCCGACTGCAGCAGCCCTGTTTTTTCCAGGATTTTGGCCTCTGTCTGAGACGCTCTGTTTTACCTCCTGCCCCGCCTCCAAAGGCTTACTCTGCTCCGATTGGCCAGTTCAAACACACACCTTCCAGAAGGAACTGAACCTATAGAGAAGCCCAGCACACTGTGACACACTGTGGACTAAGATTTAAAAAGAAAAAAAAAAAAAACTGATGAGAACGGAGCGTTCAGAGCCATTAGAAACAGCACGCAGGGGTTACTGCTACATCTGACTCGTATGTCCCCTTTAAGAACAAATACATTAAGACAATACAGCACAATACCATACAACACAATACAGTATAATACAACAAACAGCCTTCATGAACAACATGGCTGTGTCGTTTCTTGGTAACACATAATTAGCTCAAAGAGCAGTTGTCATAAGCTGCTTATCATTATTTGGAAGCTGCTTCTGTGAATACCACAAATAAAAATACAATAATACATTTTTCCATGACTCTATTCTAAATGTTTGGAGAAATAAGGGGAGTAAATGTGTTTGTCATTTCCTCTTGTAGGCTGTTTTTTAGTTACTTACTTTAGTTCTCCCTAGAGTCAACAGCAACTGAACCAAGTGTGCAGCCTTCAACCATTTCTGTCAGAGCTTCACAGAAGGTGAAACGGTTTTGCTGTTCAAGGAGATCTGCAATAACATACAGTAGACTAAACTTTCAACAACAGAAGGTTTTTGCAGATCGAAATCATTCTGTTTTCTTTTTTTTCTTTTTTTCTTACACAAATAAAGATATGCAAGTAAACAACAGCAAGGCCAGTTTCATTTTACGGGTTTTTGCGGCATTTTGGTCCATTTGAAAACTTTGTTGTTGGATTTCTCATCATATTGATAGTAAAACTGAAACATTAAATGCAGAAAAAATGACACAAAGTGTGCTATTGGAATGTTTGTCGGCTGTATGTGCCTGTCAAACCTCAGTAGCAGCAAAGTACGAGCGCATAAGTCCCAAGAAACTATTTTCTGCCTCTTTTTGTCTTTTGATGTCTAATGGTGTGCAGCTTCCGTCTGAACTTTGATGACACATCTGCTGCCAACTGAACTGAAGGACTTAAAAGGGAAATCCATCCTCGGATAACGCTGGTGCAAAAATTTTAAAATCTAAAACGAAGTCAGAACTCTTTGATACTGAGGGCCTGACACTCGAGCGTGACCTCCGCCTTTGATGTTTGCCACAGTTAGACTGAAGCCGCGATGGAAATGTCTTGATATCTTGAAAAATCTTTTCATGAAGTCACTTGTGTTTAGTTTTGTCTCAGCACTAACAGCAAACAGAGCCGTACTGTTTTAGAGACAAACAACGACAACATCATCATTTTAGCTTTTTTGTGTCATTAGCAGTCACCAGGTTGTCACCAAATCCACTGAAAACAAATTATATTTAGAATTAAATAGAAGACAAAAAATCCTTTATATTAAACACTGTTTTAGCACCATGTACCTGAGACCACACAGGTCCAGAGGATAATTTTCCTGTTATCTGTTATGACCAAATATCATTGGCTGATTTTGTCAATTAGGGATATGGTTGCCTGACAACAGCATGATATGAGTAGATGTCCATCAGGTTTGATTAGCACAATGCCGTGTGTATGTGTGTGTGTGTGTGTGTGTGTGTCATAAAGATGCTGCCATTATACAATTACTACCAGCCTTCACAGGTCCATGTTTATCAAGTGTTTATCAAATATTTATTATGTCTGAATATTGCAAAACATTTTTCTGACCATGTCTCGCCATAGCAACATCATGAGCATCATGCAGAGACTTTAAACCTGCTTAATGAAGGTGGTTCATTACAGTAAAAAGGGTCTGTTTCTGCTGTGTGTAGCAGTTTGCAGCCGTAAAGTGTGGATTGATCACAGTGTGCTTCGGAAAATAATTGAAAACAATGTAAATTACACATGTTTGGTGGTGGTAAATGAGCAAAATCATGTAGAAATTCTGTTCAAGGATGTGTGGAGAACTTGAAAGTGTCAGCAGAGGTTGGTTCTTGCTGATTAAATGACGGTACATTTGTTTTAACTTTTAATTTTACGTGACTCGTCAGTGTTTATGCCTCAGGATTAATTCATTAATTAGTGGAAATTTACTAACCTTGATCTCTTCCTATTATTTTTGTTAAATTCCTATACTTGAGAGAAAACTAAAGTTCATAAACTGCCCTCTTAAATGACTTTCATCTGTCTTTAAAAACACATTTAGTCAAGTTAAACATTAGCCATTTATGCCTTGTAAAACTATTAGATAAAGAGCTCAGGGTGTTAAAAGACACTACGCAGCGCTCCGTTTAGATCGAGCTCCTGAGTCTCATGTGGTGTGCAAAATAAATGAGGGTAAATGCAATCAGCTCAAAACTGCTTCCAGATTAAAGCAAGTCCCAAAAGACGGGATCAGCAGTGTACAATTTGACCTCTGAACCCATAATAATTCTGAAATCCCCACTGTAATCAGCTACAAGGCCCTGACAGGTTGTTGGATCAGCGCAGCTCTTCAAGAAAGTCACCACAAGGGCTCTTCACTTAATGAAATCTCTCAGCTTTCTTATTGATTTGCTTCAGGTACTTTGCTGTTGTGTGCAAAACAGGCTTATTTGATCTGAAGTAAACACAACAGTGCAGGATTTTTTTCCTTCAGAGCGGAGCATCGGTGTTCTTCGCTTTCGATTGCAATTTGTATAATGTCCAAGTGTTTCCCTGCAGAGATCACAATTAATAAGGCAACTTAAAATAGAAATCAACTCTGCTGAAGTCTGAAGGATTTATCAATAAGGCCGAGCTTTTATCTGTGGAGTGGGAGCGATGTGGATCCCTCATGCTCTGAATTGGATTTTACTCATCTTCAGTCGACAAAGACTCCTATTAAATCCTTGCATCAGATGAACTAATTTATTGTGTTATTTTATTGAGGTGCAGAGGGGGATTGCATTAAAGTTATCTTATGTGTGTGTATTAATGTGTGTGTGAAGGAGAGGCCTCGGGTTTTTTGTGCATACATAAATAATGCTTCAAATATCTGTGTGTGTGTGTGTGTGTGTGTGTGTGTGTGTGTGTGTGAGATGATCAAATAAAGTACATTTGAAGAATAACACAAATCCCAGAACATTGAACTGTTTTTAATTAATTAATTAATTAATTTTTTATTTTTTGGATTCTCTGACAACTTTATTCCTTTTTATTGCCTGACTGAGAACTTTGTTTGGCTCCTAGTTTGATTTTTCCCTTTATTTTCCTGCCCTGTCTGACCACACGGAGCTGCTGGAAAAACAAAATGTCAGCTCAGATTACACCGACAGTGATGCTGTTACTGTGGAGAAAAATCTGCTTTATTTTTAAAACAGGAAAAAAAAATACTGACTACAGTTCCACTCATAAACAGCAAATATTTCGATGCTGATCAGACAATAAATGTCTAGGAGGTCGATAAGACGTCTTTTTGAGGAGCTGATATCAAAGTTTTGTCTGAGGTTGGCTTATGGACATGTGCCGTTTCAATGATTCATACACAAGGATAATCCACGTTGTTGTTATTTTTTTTTAAAAAAAAGGTCACTCAGTGACAAATCAGTCAGAGGAATTTTCTTCAAAATCACCTCTTTCCATGTCATGAAATGATGGAAGTAAAGTTAAAAGTTAAAACTGCTGGAACTGGACGCCTATTTTTTGAAAGACACAAAGGAAAGGAATAACTTTTCTGTTTTATAGGGGCCGCTCTCGTCAAAAGTGGTCTTAAACAGCCAAAAACAGCTCATCACACACACACACACACACACGCACACACAAAAAAATCCAACAAGAGCAACAAGTATTTTAAATTGATTCCAAATTCCTACCTGAGTGAGCATATGGCTTCCTGTTTGTGCTCTTCCTGCTTGGCAGAGTATTTTCAGGTGAGACAAATCAAACCAGAGAGGATCGGGAGAGGACTGACTGGCTGAGAGCAGCAGGTGCTGTGCTCGTTCTAGAAAAGGACTGCAGCCTGCGCTCAAAAACTTCGTATGAGACACAATGAAAAGATGCGGGAGCTCCCTCGTTCAGCCAGGTCATTAAAGTTGATCAAATTCAATCCCCAATAACGATGCACCACTAGCAAGCAAAATTTAGCACCAACTCTTGGGTTTGATGTCCTCTTCAATGATATGAGCATCCCCTGTTTCAGCACATCTAATGGTGGTGAAAGAAGTATGACATGCAGACATGGCAACCTGTCAGCTGGCAGCTGTGCTTTTGAAAAGCTGGTTGTTGCCTTTGGATTAACTTCCAGTGACTGTGCCCCGTTTTTCCGCATGTATCACTGGAGCTGAATTGTGATCAGAATGATAGTAAATGAGGTGTGCCAGGGAGAAGGAGGATGTGCAGAGGTGAATGGATTAGCTGCAGCAATTCAGAGTCAGCTCTGAGAATGATGAAGATAGAGATGCAATGCTGGCAGGCGACGTTTTTCCATTAGCATGCTCTCGGCGATGCATCTTCTCTTCCAACAAAAGTACATATTGGCTGCTAAAAAAGGCACTCTAGTGCCAGATCACATCAGATGCTGTTTGCGTGTCAGCCTCTTTGAAGGGGAGGGGCTATGCTGAATGCAGGAGGCAGCAGGGCGGGGAAGGTTACTTTGGAAATGTAATAGGTTACAGATGACTAGTTACCCCATTTAAAATGTAATAAGTAATGTAACTATTTCAATTATTTTATCAAAGTAATTGAGGTTATTACATTTAATTGCTTTTTTGATTACTTTTAGAAATTTCTAACAAATATTTTCAACTGTTAACCATTTTCAAATGTTTAAATCAGACAGTGTCAATGGCAGATGTGGGGCGCCACAAATTCAAACCACAGAACAAATCAAAAGCATCAGAATAGCATCAAACCTCACAAAACTACCTTGACCGGAAATGGCAAAAGAATGCACTGTGCATTAAAAAATATGCAAAGCATTAAAATAAATATTCTTCAACATGTAGTGTAAGCTTTTGACAGAAATATTCAGATGTAGCCCCTTTTGTAATCATTAACATTTTCAAAAATAACTGTAATTTAATGACACACTTTCTCAGTAACTGTAACAGATTAGTTGCATTTATTTTGTAATTAAATTACACAATTTTGTTACATGTAACTAGTTACTCCCCAACACTGGGAGGCAGTGGGACCATGATGCACTGAACATGAGCAGAGTCCTTGTGAAGTGAAATGCTTTAGGAGTTAACAAGTTTATTGACCCTCAGGGTCAAGATTAACAAGGCGAAGAGGGCTTACAAGAGACTATCAAGAGCCCCATTTAAATGATTTAAATAATTTTTAGTTTGATTAATTCATCTGGCAACATGTAACATTAAACACAGTATCAGTATCAGTAAGAGTCCTTAGGTTGGTGTTTTTCATTTTTCCTTTATCTTTTCATTTCTTTTTT
>JAPXVT010000007.1:31980666-31991086 GCA_029823135.1 Acanthurus reversus | reverse complement strand
CTGAATTTATAGGAAGTAACATTAGAGGGGGGAGAGTGTTATGCCGTCATTGACAGGTGAGTGTAACGGTCCCTGTTTTTTATTAAAGTTAATAATTTAGGCCCCGCGGCTACTTATTTATTCAGTTTGGGGAAAGTGGTTGGCTATCTGTGGCATCTCCATATGTGCAGGGCATTTTACAGTGGATTGCTTCAGAAAGTGCATGGAGCCCATGATGGGCTTCATCTCTAACTAACCCTCCACCTCCTGCAGTTTGAGGAGTAGGTCTGCCCACTCAAGAATGCAATTTATTAAGTCCACACATGCAACTAAAAATACACTGTTAGAAGCCTACACCAACCCCATTAAACTGTTCTTTCAATAAATAAATAAATAGTATTAGGAAAAATAATACAAAATGCCAGATTTTGCAAACAGTTTTTTTTTTATATAGGCTAAATCTAAATAAAATAAAATAAGAATGGGAGAAAAGTGTGCAAATGCATAATGGTGTCAATAATCTGTCGGGAACAACACTGTATTAAATCACTGAAGCAGTTTATTCAGGTTATCATAATTATTTTAATTTGAATCCCACTTTTAATTGGATCCCGGTTTTAAATAAGTGTTTTGCTCGATGTGTTTCTAAGCCTGTTTATGAACTCACTAATCCGAATTAGAGCCTCTGGTGACCATCTGCTGTCTCCTCCGCGCACTACTTTGTTACTGCATTCACCTCAGCCCGCCCCCTCCGTGTGTGTGCGTCTGCGTGTGTGTGTGTGTGTGTGCGTGGGTATAGCCTACCGGGCGGAGTAATTCCTGTTAGTATCTACTCGGTGCATGTGTGTGTGTGCGAGTGCGTGCTACGGCTGCTGCTTGTCACTCATTGTGCCGCGAACACGGGTAGCGACAAGGACCAAAATTCCGTCCGGTAGCAGTTGTTGTCCCTGGAAAGGCTCATATCTGTTTACCCCCCATCAGCAGAGACACCTCGGCTGTTTTAAAGTGCGTCTGCTCTTCAAGGAGAATATCTGTGACACATTACAATGCTTCAAATAAGGGACCTCATCTGGGGATTTCTTTTCATTGGCTGTACAGGTAAGAAGCTGACTTATTTATTTATTCAAATGAGCTTGTGTGCAGATGAATTCCTGGCTGTGGCCAAAGCAAAGTGCAAAATGAAGGCCGGGCTGTGTTAACTGTGGAGCAGCATCCTCTGGCCCCGCCGGCGGCATCCTTGTCACTGACTCCGGACAGTGGCACTGGGTTAGAGCGCTGCCCTGCAGAATTCACCACGATTCAACCAAAAGTTTCTGTGAGAAGTGACAGCGTTGCAGCTTTCTGGGCTGAGTGAAGCATGCGATAGGAACCAGGTCGCCTTAATTGCAGTTTCGTGGCGTTTCTATTCCCAGTTTAGTATCTGGAGCCGCTCTCCGCGGTGCATTTTTGAATATCTCCGCGCAGTACAGAGGAGTCCTTTGCCACCTCAGGTCTGGCTGGCTCACTGTCCAACCCGAGTTAAAGACAAACTGTAGGTTTGTGTCGTTTAGGCGAAATTTATGCGCACATGCCGCGTTTTTCTGCGAGTTTCGCTTGTTGTGAGTTCATTTGTGCGGGTAAAGATTTGTGGATGCTGGCGGAGATTAGGACTGCTGATGCAGGGACGCTTTGTTGTCCCATCATGCCACATTTTGCTTCTAAACTCTCTGATGTTCGTAAGAAACCGTTTTCTGGTTCAGGTAATAAATAATCGTAACGAAACGTTACATGTTCATGTGCTGAAGTCCAGCTCGGCTGTGGGGCAGCTGTGACGCACCGAGGATGGAGTCCGAGGAGCGTCGCTCGCTCTGCGCGAGGATGCTTTGTTCAAGTCCACATGAACAGATTCTAGGACGTTTCAACAAGATGATATTTGAATTTGGTCTCTCACACGGTCGCTCTAAAACTCTTTTCGCTGGATGGATTGGAAGCGTCCATCATTTCGTCTCTGGCCATCATCGCATTTGGCACGCGAGCAGTATTCTGCGCGGATGTGTCAGTGCGAGATTTTCGGAGTTGAACATTTGTCTGATCATTGAGGTGAACCGCCTTCGACCTTTTTTATGTGACAGTTGTTCAGTTTTCTATCTTTTCAAAAAGGACTCGCTAGTTTCCAACTTAACAGCGCGGTGCGTTTTTAGGCGCAAAACGCTGTTGACACACAGGAGCAGGCTGATGTGTTTGTAGTTTTTTAATTTGGTTGGTTGGGAGGGAAATTCGTCATCCATTCAGGACGACTGAATAGCTATTCAATGTATACAATGGGATCCAATCCCAGAGCTCCCATGGTTATATAGGGCGGGAGGGGACCCATTTTCCCCCTGACCCCCCCCGTGCTTCCACATCCTCCTTCCCTCCCCGCATCTGCCCCCTCTGTCGGCAGGCTGCAACTGTGAGCTCAGAGTGCAGTTTGAGGAGCCACACTGTAGTTTGATTTCATAATAATTTAATTCAGTTGACATTATTCCAATTAGAACGTAGCCTACAAGGATGATTATTCTAACCTGAGGCTCTTTCTCCAGATTTTACAAGTCTGCCTGTTTCAAGTCTTCTGATTTTACATTAATTTTGAGTTTTTTCCCCTCAGTCTGTCTTTTATCAGAAACAAAAGCCCACGCTGTTTATTTTAGACTGATGTCGATGTATTGAGAGTTGAAAGGATCTGAAAATGAGCCATCAGCTGTTTTCTTTATTATTTACACTGATTGATAAATTCTGCCAGACTCTATTTCACCTTTTTACCGAACACACCTTAAATCTTTGTCCTTAAAACATTGTGATTAAGACTCATATTTAGGGAGTTTGGCATTTTAAAGAGGAAAAGTAAACTTGTCAGTTCCCTCTGGTGGACAAACTCTAAAATGTATCAATACTGTTTGCCTGGTCACGGTATTGATACATGTGAGTTTAATTTGTCAACTTCCACATCTGTGACTCCACAATACTGCAGACCTCTAAAAGACAAACAACCAAACTGAATGCATTTTTTTTTACACAGATTATTTTTTGAGGCATTTCTAAATTAAGACTATTTCCTGCCACCTTTTACACCCAAACACTGTCAGCGTCTTACTGATAGTGGTGTACAGGGCGGTGTGGTACTGAGACCAGTTGAGAAAATGTTCATCTTTTTCTATATGATTCATGATCCTGCCAAAATGTTCTGACGCCCCCGCAATTCACTGCACCTCATATGGGAGGAGAAGTAAGAGGGAGATAATTAGACGGCCGTGCCTTCGCTCAGCCTTGTTGCAAAAGGGAAAGAAATTCAAAGAAATTGATCACATTATTTGATAGGCCTGGGGTATATTAAAAGGGTAATGTCAGTATCACACAGTTTGAAGGCTGAGCAATTTAATTACATTTATTGATTTCCAGTTCCTGTTCCAGTTCAGCAATAATTAAATTTTGAAGCTGGTACCAAACATTAGGATGGAGAGCCACACCACCCTCCAGAAATGACTGAATAATGGCCGGATTAAATAAAATATAGTTTAAGAAATGGACACAGACAGTCAGTGGTCTTTCTGTCGGTCTGTCTGAGTCTGTGTGCTCCATCGTTGTGTCCACGGTGAACATCTGCAACCAAGAAGAGTGTAAAGTGATGGAGACTAATCATACTAACAAAACTACTTGTTGTGCCAGTTGGAGAGTGAAGACGAGAGTGCCTCAGATTTTCTGCTTGAAGGATGTGAAATCTTAGTCAAGGTTTGCAGAGAAGTGATGACTGATGGCTGTTTATTAAATATGATTCTGATCAAGATTTTCGGTTTCTAGCTTGAGCTTAATTAGCTGTTGCCAGGTGTTGAGGTTCATCCATCTTTTTTTTGTTCTCTTTTCAGTTCTTTGTCCTTTGCTGTCAGCTGTGTTCAGAGACATTAGCACCTTTTGAGAGAAAATGAAGCCTCCTCTTTCATTTCAGTGAGGCTGCTGTGTTGTTGGCACAGTGGGAGTTCTTATACACAGAACTCTGGCAAAGAAAAAGTAATGCTGTAAGGTCATCTGCCAAAAAAGTTCAACTCAGCTCAACTTTTCTTAAGCGTCGTGTATTAACACACTGCACTGGACAATTAAATGCATGTAAGTGGATGTTCCTGATAGATTCATTTTGAACATTACTGAGAAAAAAATGGAACGTAAAACTACTGTTAACATAAAAACTTCCCAGTGTAAAATCTTTCCTCTGTGCTGCTGTTTGTTTCAGACTTTAAAACTCATGCATCTACTCAAATTAGGCATCTTGAACCTAATTTCTTCAGTTCATTAGTACCCTGAACAACAAGCTCCCACCTGTTGCTGCCATGCACCTGCCGTCCCATTTTTTCCGTTTTGTGAAACTCAAGATGTTGACGTCAATAGTAAGAGGGATCCTGACAGAGTGAAGTGAACTGTGAAGTTCGTTTAATGAGCTTCTCAATCTGACACAGTGTTTCCGTGCATCAAGTGCAGGCTGCTCCAAAAAAACAGTTGTAACAGTTGAGAGAAAATACACAATTCCTAAATGACTAACATATGGGACTTTAACTGCTGTGGTGAGTTCAAAGCCACTATGAAAATAATACAGGCTATTTTTGACTTAGGGGAACTGGAAAAAGCAGCCAAACAAGGGAAAATTATAAGGCGTTCTTCGTCTGCTCTCTGAATAAAATGAGACTCTGGATCTCCAGAACTTTTGCTCTGTAGATGCAACAAGTTCCCTGCTGCATTCAAAGTGAAATGTACTCAGTTTAGAGCCATTTATTGCATTTTATGTTGATCAAATTGTCATCAGTGCAGGAGCTGCTCAGGTTACAGCTGTGCCCCCTCTGGATTCAGCTCATGTTCAGCTCTGTAATGCATACAGCTGTTGATATACAGTTATGAAAGTGAAAAAGTGCATCACAAAATGACCTGTCTCAGAGTTATAATTGCAAATTTAGTCGAGTTGCCAGATTTGAGTTTTGTGCTGCTGCTGAAGTTTACATAATCCTCATTATTACTGTGCATTCATTCCTGCAGTCTATTCTCCTCATTAATCTGTGCAGTTAAAAAAAAAACAAACAAACATATCTACATTGCACACATAGACCAAACCAATGAACTAAAAAAAAAAATAAAAAATTGGGACTTCACTCCACTGTTCCGATACCAGTTTTTACTTCCCCATACCAATTTTGATACCCAAACTTGCGTAGGGGACGGTGCCGAGTTTTGATTCAATACCAACACATAAAAATAACAACATCTTTTAAAATGTGAGGTGTGATCATAATTTAGTAAAATAAAAAAGACTTAAATAAAACACGCTAAAAGTAGTGCAGTATTGTCAAATCAGGACGATTTGCTAGCTCTGTCACACCTCTCTGTCCTTCTTTGCCGCTCTTAAAAAATTTAGTTGACAGCGGCAGCGCAGCGCAGCTTCCTGTATACCGTTTTAAGCAGCAAGGCAGAACTAATAACGTCAGTCAGCGCTAACTAAGCTAACTGGGAAGTAGCTTGGTACCGTTTTAGTGGGTGATAAATCACATGGTATCGAATCGGTGCACAGACTGGTGTACCTGCTGTTAGCATTACCAGCATTTTTGGGGTCATCACAGGCGTTTTCTGATACCGTATTGGCACTGGAACAACTCTAAACTCCACTGTAAAGGAATTAAAGGAATTAAAGGTATTTGTATGCAACAATTAGGATACTCAGCTAAAAGATCCATATTTTGTTTAATGCCCCCAAATCCCCTTAATTCACCACCAAATGTCCCAAGTTTCTTAAGTTATAGTGTTTTTATTACTGATAAAACCTGATCATCACAAATCTCCAAATACTTAACGACCATTTTATAAAGGTTCTCAGTTATAATCCCCCAAATTTTTGAACTTTCCTACTTAAATTATGACAAATGAATGGAGCTCCCTGCAGATCTGTTCATAAAACAAAAAGAATTGGTCAAACTTTCCTTTGACATGAGAATGAAACATATTCTGAGGCAGCAGGTTTGATTAATTATCCATAAATTCATGTCATCTCGCAGAGCTTCTTTATACTGAGTCAAAAAGTGCAGTTACAGTAGTTCCAGCAGATAAGTTCAAAGTGACTCTGCTGGCTGGTATATTTCTTCTCTGCTGACTGTTAGATGAGGATGGGCTGTCTTTGCATATTAATCAGCGCATGAATGGGGACCATGAGTGATTTGCATTGTGTGAGCAATGAAGGCGTCCTGTAGAGAATTGAATGTGGGGAAAAAAGAGAGAAATCAGAAAAGAGGAGATGGATTTGTTATGCAGAGTAGGGACTGTCCCCCTCCCCCAAACCTCCAACTTTTTGAATGAGTTTTTCCTTTGTCACCACAGCATTACTTTGCAAAATTTAGTACAGTATATGCAGTGTGGATCAAGCTGCACAACATTAAAATGAATGACGGTAAAACTTCTCTGACCAGAACGTGTCCTTTTGTTGCCAGCAGGATGAAGTGGAGTCAGCTTCTAATAGATTCAGATAAACTGTGATTGATGTTAATGTTCTCCAAGAGTGTCCATCATTTTTCAAGCCTTCTTCAGATAAAGCCACGTCCAATTTAAGATGACGTCGTATTGATGGCTATGTTTCCATGGAGACCATGCTTGTGCGGGTCACGCCTCCTTTGGAGCTGTAATGGGGTGCATGGCAACTGAATTTCATGAGTGTAACTGTGTTTGGGTGAGTAATGGGATGTGTTAATCTGAAGGGCTGTGGGTTAACAGTTTAGCCCAAAGGCTTGATTCTCTGCCTGTCTGTGGTGTTCTCATGGTTGGTTTGTACAACAAATAGCCAGCAGCGTTGCTGATCGGGCATTGTTAGCTGTAGTTTTACCAGTAAACGCACCGACCTTTCAAGCTATAGCATTAAGTCTCTGGGCTGGCTGGAGTGGACAGCAGGTGTCCACAAGGTGGGCTGCCCCTTGACACTCTCATCACAGCTTGGAAAACAAAAGGCGCAGCCAGGACAAACGTTACTTAATTTCAGCGGCTTCACATTGGGGTTTGTTTTGAGGGAAGACTCAGGAGGGAAGGTTGTGGACCATCCATTGCCACCAGCAGCCCGTCCTGGAGACTCCCAGCCTGGAGACACAGTGGTGACAGCTGTGGAGGTACATTAGGGAGCCTCGAGATTGCAGTTGTCGTATGAAAGTAGGTGTTTCTTGATCTAAACTGGAGCAAAGTAAAACATCTGTGGGAGTGGTGCTGATTCGAAACAGTCTGAAGGCTAATAGCTCCGCCTCACACAGAGAACATCAAAGATGGGGCAGATGGACAGTAGTTTGTTGTGACACTTCAGCTGAGTCCTTTAGCCAAATGCCACCAGGTTCTTTACATCACCACTGATGATGTTTGCTTCTTTGGCATAAGTCCCTGGAGCTCCCTGCGTTTTTTTTATTTCTCCAAGCTCTGTTTAAGTGAGGCTGCCAAGTGCAGAGAGGGTGCCCAAGGTGACGATGGACTGTGTCCCTGTGTAACAGAATCCCAGCATGACGTCCCTGTCCTCCTTGAGCTGCCTGGAGATCAACAAGCGCCAGTTTTATTTGTAATAGATACTGTTTGTATTGATGTTCCAGTTTTCTTTATTGTCAGCATGGGGCCTGGTGTTATTTATAGGCTGTCACTATTCTAACTTACTCCCCCCAGGACTGGCACTGGTGAACAGATGGTATTTCTGTCTTTGAAAGTCAAAGACACTTGTGAGGTCTTGCGTTAATAAACTGAAAATTGAAAGTGATGCTCTTACATTCCTTTACTGAATCGTTCATCTGTATCACCAACACCAAAATGTGTTTTAACATTGGACATTCTGGATGGACACCACCTTAATATGAACTCTGCAGTGACCTTTGTCAAGGGTCACACATACAGTATTTACATCAGCACCGAATGATTTGTGTTGTTAATGATGGATTACTGGCATCCTTTCTTTCATGAGGCACTGGTGCAGAGCGGAGAAGGTTTTGCTTCATTGTCCGTTTGTTCAGCTAATCCTTCAAATGATGAGAAAAGAGAGCAATATCATCCATGAGGACCCCGTAGATTTTTGATGCCGATGCTTAACACTCAACCGCTGCAGGCATTATCTCCTGCAGAGCTAAATGGTTACTCATGTAAATTGATGCGGCTAAGTCTTGCAATTTTGTTCGAGAGACTGCTGAAATTCGCCAGGAATAAAATGTAACAAGACTAAAAGAAAACACATACAAGCTGTGGATTACATAGATCACAACATTTATAGTTTTCAGTGTAAGCACAGGAAGCATCCTCACACACTCTTCTATTTCCAGGCGTTACCTCTCAAGAAAAGCAGTGGTTTTACTACATTTACTCTGGTTTTGGCACATCCTGTCAACAATACCTGGACTATTTCTGTCTGTAATGCATGTTTGGTGCGAGCTGCAGGCTTCATGATAGTTTTCCGAGCGCTACAATCAGGCATCAACATCCCTGTCAACCATTTAATGACAAGGTATGTCCGCAATTATAGTCTGGACTGACACGCACCAACACTTCAGTGTAGAGACACACCCAGTGTGGTAAAAACAGAAATGCTTGCTTGTCCGTGGCCACCGTGCTGTCTGTGTTCCTGTGTTTTAAAGTTTTTGAGGACACTTAACGCAACAATATGTAACTTTGACCATGACGTGTGGCTTTGACAAATGAAACTCAATGATGCACGTTAATACGTTGCACAACACAGCAATTTTAGTAAAACCTGGTCGCATTTTACAGAGAAAATGTCCTCTGGTTTTCCCTCTGATGTCCTTCGACTGCTCTGTCTGTCTGCAGCCTTTAACTTAGTGGAGCTGTCCCCAACGACTACCTGCTGCTGCACCTGCAGCTTCAGTCTGCAGGCAGCCTACATGTTGCTTTCAGGAACCTCTGTGAATCACAGAGTTGGAGGCAGAGCAGTCGTAGGACATCAGAGAGAAAAACCAGAGGACATTTTCTCCATAAAATACATTAAAATTAGTGACCGGTTTTACTTGAATCGCTGTTTTGTGCAGTGTAGTAATGTGCACTGTTAGGTTTCGTTTTCAAAGTTGCAGGTCACAGTAAAGTTACATATTGTTGCTTTAAAACAGTGGGTCTAAAATTACCTTTTTATTAAGATTTCTTCACTTTTTTTTCCCCAAATAGTGCTCATGTCCCCTGCAATGTGGTTCTCTCACAGCTTCCCCACCAGATGTGACTCATGGTAATGTTGCACTTTCTCCAGTAGCATTAGGTTTGAAATGTTGATTATTCAGCAGGACTGCATGGAAAATGTCATTTTAGTCACCATCAGTAACCTGCAGACTTAATGTGTGACTCTAATTGGACTTCGTTATCCATCTTGGTGTGCATTAGTTACAGAGATGCTGCTGGGTAACATTGCTGTCACCACAGCTCTTCCTTGAGGTTCATAGTGTTGGAGAGTGCCAGTTCTGTAGCTGTTTTTTGAATACATCACTGGTGTTGCAGCTTAGGGACTCATTGAAGTAAAAGCGTAAGACAGTCTAAGACAGTTTGTTCCAGGATTTCAGCTGCCTCGCTCACATCACACCTGCTGTATTTGTCTGCGGTTCAGGGAGGATTTTCTGCTCTGAAATCCTACTTTTTCAAACCACCTGGAGAGGCAGCTCATTTTCTCTACACCTGGTGTCTACAGGGATAATTGTTGCTCATTTGAGATGCATGCGGCGATGTTTTTTCCACACAATTCAACGTGATTGTGACTCATTCTTTGAAGTATTTTCTTTTTATCTCGCTCAGTGTCTTTTTTATTTTGCTTGATAATCTTATTATTTTCCTGCGTGGCCTGTTCGGTCATGCCTTTGTTTTCATGGCCACATCTTATCCATATCCAAATCCATCCACATCAGCCTGAGGTCACGCTGCATTGTGTCATCAAGGAGACCAGCGTGGCCTACCTTGTTGTTTGAGCCTTTGATTGGCTGCCCAGGTAATCCTTCATTAATACCTGTGTTTTCATTGTGCTTGCTTTAGATGTCTGTAGGAGGATAAATAAAAGTTAGTGACTGAACTCTAAAACCCGACTGCTGCTTCATGTTGTTTGCACACAATTTAAATTCAGCACACAAGCATGCTGCTTATATTGCCCAGAATAAATGACATGTGCAGCAAGTAAACAAAAAACAACATATTGGCTGACTGCATGGAAAAACAGCAGATACTTGAGATATAATACATGCTTTTGCATCACTGAATCCCAATGGAAAAGATGTAGTTCTGTGTATGCCAACACCTGCAAGTTTAAAAAAAAAAAACAAAACAAAACAAAAAACAAAGCATTTGGTTTAAGAAATTTGTAGAGAGCTCCATTAGAAACCATAACATACAGAAGTTTAATGTGGTTTTTCTGTTCATCCCTTAACTCTTACAGCAGTATGTGACATGTGGGGCA
>JAPXVT010000007.1:31934238-31948022 GCA_029823135.1 Acanthurus reversus | reverse complement strand
GGGTTTAAAAAAAAAAAAAAAAAAAAAAAAGCTGTACTGCAGCAAGTTCTTCAGTGATGAATAGATGTTTTTCACACAGCTCATCAACGCATTCAACACATCTATTTTCAGACATATTCATTTTTCATGGAACATGTGACTGGTTGGATGATTCGTGTCAGGCCAGACGGGTCTGCTTTGATTGTGACTTGTCAGGGAGGCGCTTTGAGATATTGAGGTCTCGAGTGCCTTAAACACACACCTTTATATTCATATGTCTATATAAACTTATTCACCTATGGCTTAGAATAACTCATATTTAATGCAAATACAGCCAGCATACCATTTTGCGTTTATACACACATTTTAAAACTATTATATTTATGTAACTACACATAAAACTACACAACATTTGAAACAGCTCATCTGGAGTGGAGAGACTCTGCTGACTGAAATGCTCTAAAGCAGCAGACATTGCAAAGTCTCTGCAAAAGCGCTGTCCTGAACTCATCCCTCCTGTGAAATTAAGCCTTACAGATATGAAATATAGAAATTATCTATAACCGTACTTGGAAAGCACCAGTATGGCTGTTAAACATAATAAGCCCTAATGAGTTAACACTGTCTGAATGCAACTGTAGGAATTTAGCCATGTTGCCAGATTTTACTCTCACACAGATACCAGTCTCGACACTTGAATTATCAGAGATTCAGGGGAGAAATCTTTTGAATGTTGGGCTGAATTAGACCCTTTTAACCCTGACATTAGTATATTTTGGGTGCTGGGATTGCAATGGGATAGAGGTGTAAATGCAGCCACAGCAAGGATTTGATCTGATCGGCCAAACCACCTCAGAACATTGTCAGAGATGCACTGTGACCATGTGGAAAACGAGAATAAATTCATTTGCATTTTTTAATTCATATAAAACATCTACCTGAGTGGAATAGCAATATAAATAAATTTAAATAAATAAATAAATAAATACCAACCTGTTGATGGTCACCCTGATATGTAGTGTCTCTACATTATCCAGGTTGACATTTTCTTCATGGAACCTATTTTGCCAAAACCAGGGAGTTAAGGAGTGACATGTCCATTCTACAATGTCACTTTCAGATCACGTAAGTTGTGGTGGCACCTCTTAGCGGTGGACTTCTGACAAATACTGTGTAAGCAATGCACAGAACAGATGCAGTTTTTTCTGTAAGTTATTATTTCTGCAGTTCAACTTTATGCAATCTGTAGTCTCTAAGCATAAGGCCAGAACTTCGTGACTCGGTGAAAAAATTAGATTTTGGCTGTGGTTGAGTTGTCTGGAATCAGGTTAGAAGTAACATAGTTTTTAAAAGACATCAGAATTCATATCTGCCTGAGCAAAATCTCCTTCCACTAGTCTTTGAACCTTGTAATCCCATCTCTCCGAGTGAAAAAATGAATATATGCATAGGTTGTAACAACATAATTTCACAGGTTACATTTCATTGAGAAGTGCTTGAAGATATAGGATTAAGAGGGAGAAAACGGCACTGAGGTGGTAAATTAATGATGCTGCCCATCAGAGGTTTTGACCGTTAGTTTGGCAGAAGTAGACAAGAATCTGATGAGTCATGAAAGTCGGAATCTGTCTTGGATAAATTGTGAACCTCGTATGAAATCTGTGGGTTAGTAAAGATAAGTCTGAATCACTGAGCTGCATGGACCTTTCACTGGAATGTTCCATGACTCACCTCCTCAGTATTCTCTGGGCAGGGATCCTCCTCTCTCCAGAGAACTTCCTCTGCTTCAGCCCTGATACAGTGAGGTGGTGAAGGTTGGCAGGCTGTGACTTTTCAAGGCCATTATCTCGACCACTGCCGCATCACTACCTTCATCCGCACTTCATTCTCCTAAGTGTGATTGATGGAAATGTCCAGCCTGGCCCAGCACCGTGTTGCGGCATTCAGCTGAGGGCAAGGACTGTTGCGAGAGGTACAGAAACGAGCAAGAGGGCAGAGGATTTGAACTTTATCGGTGCCACTGCAAATCAGCGGGAGCAGACTTTATGCTTGCACAGTATAGAGGAGCAAAGTCGTCACCCTTGACAACATGACGCTGAGCCAGCTGAGGCTATAATAGCTCAGGGCCACTGGGACATGGACAGCGTGCCTCGACAGAGTAAACAAAGGTGTTCAAGAAACACAGCCAGAAGCCTGTAAATTTCAGAGTTCAGTCTGAAAATTGATGGTTATCATATCATGTACATTTTGCTTATAAATGGTATTCTATTGTTTTTATGTAAGGGTAATTGCTGCTAATAACTGTAATTTTGATGATGACAATAATAAGTTCTATCCTGCTGTAAAAATCTGGTACCACTTTAAATTAAGTCCACCCTTAAAAAGGGTTACAAATGGTTTAAAATTTGGTTTTTATTTATATTATTTATAAATGGTATTAAGTCATCAGTAAATGGTCATTAAAATGAGATGCAAAGAAATGCCGAGATTTGATGGGGAGAGAATCAACTCAGTGAAAAACAGATACCAAGGAAGGTTTAGGCTGGACACAGATATCTGAAAGTGGGACCAAGATTGGGTGAGTAGTACACCAAGTAAAGGAAGGTTGCCAACTGTGCTGCATCTGGAATGCTGTCGTAAAGAAGAAACCAGCAAACATTAAGCATCAAAATATACAATGGTAGTAGGCAATGACTGGGTAATTTCTTAATTTACCTTTCTAATTAGACAGGCCACTTCCATCCAACCACATTTCCATTGGTGGACAACAAATATCCCATGAAGGAGACACTTGAACACGCTAACTAATAAAACGACATGATAAAGTAAGCTAAGCAACCAGCAAGATCCAAGATTTAACAAAGTAGATGCAGTAATTTGATCTTGCAGAGTAATAAGCCTACGTCAGTGTATGAAAATTGTTATAACTTGTTTATTAATGGCTTATAAAGTATTTATGACCTAATTAATAACCTAATTTATAAACCATTTATAACCAGTTGTTATAACTCGTTTATAACTGTTTGCTAATGACTTAAAAGGTATTTATAACCTAATTAATAAATTTGTAACCGTTGAAAAGGGTAGACTTACAAAGTTGTAAAGTTCTACAGAAAACATTTTACCGTTGCAACCCTTGTACACATGCATCAGTAATAATTTCAGCAATATGTTAATACTTATCACTTGGATACCTTTATACTTAAGTATGATTTTAAATGCATTGTTTTAATTTGTAATGGAGTACTTTTGTATGCGACTTAAAATCAAGCAAACGATCCTGAAAACTTGCTTCATCACTACCTGAATCTGTCTTGTAAGGATCAGGCTCTCACTGCCTGTAGGCTTTCATGAGGCTGGTAGAGGTTTGTCGTTTCCTCAGCTTGAATTCACTCACAACTGATGCAAATGTTGTGACCACAGGAAACAGAGCAAAGAAGTCGGCCAGACAATTCTCAACCGTTTGACTTCTGTCCATCTGTTTGCTCCAATATGTGACCGATTCATTTTGTTTAACTGAAAGGAAAAGGAGGCAACGGCAGAATTCACACTGGTTTGAAACCCATTGCTTTTGCTGTTATTTATATCCATCACAAACTCTGGTGAGATGAGAGTCTCTGTTAACTTGTGCATGCACAGTAAAGACAGAGTGATATTCAGACCCCTGTTATAGATTTTTCTGCTCCCAAAGGTGAACTGTGACCGTTGCCTTGGTGAGCTGCGTGTAGCTCCTGAAAGTACTGCTGCACGACCTCCAGCATCGATCCAAGCATTCTCCAAGGTTGCTTTCTGTTGTGGGTCATGTGACTCACAGCTGTAAACCTTGATTACATGGCGCTTCTTGGGGAGGCTCACTTCGCATTCACAGCCTGTGGGAGCAGTACAGTATGTTCCCCGACCTCTATGGGTGAGGTCACCGGAGAGGGCAAGTCATAAATATGGTCCTTTACAACCTAACAGCAGCAATTTACTCTGATATTTGCCTCATTGTACTATCCCACATGTGACCCAAAGTGCCTCTGTCGTTCTATGTACCAAATATAATTTGTTCTTAAATTATACTATGAATGACACTGTGAGGCATTTTTAAAATGTGTAATTTCAGTTTGTTGATGGCAGCAGCACAGCGTAAGACTGCTTTGTGGCCTTGTGGGAAGTTCGGAATGGTCTATTTCAATAAGCTCAGCACAAGAGGTTGACACCAGCAGAAAGTAATTGAAAACACTTTTTCAGGGTCTTGCTCTGTATGGATCTGAAGAGTAATTCTAGTGAGCTGAGATGACAGAAGCAGAAGTCAATGGAAGTTATTGCCTTCCTGCTGTGGAGTTCATTGCTGAAGATCAGAAATGAGACAACTGACAAATCAGATGACCCAAGGAGACATTTACTCTTAAACCCTCGCCCACCATTTTGGCTGAGTTCAGAACCATAGTACTTTGAGTGGTGACTTAACAGTGTCCACAGTGCAAGTTTAGAAATCTGCATACTAGAAGAAACTTGTACTTATTAACTTGTTGGTTTAGTAGAGATTTCCTGTCAGAAAACATCTTAAAGGTTACAGATACCTTAAAGTTCACCTGAAATGGCATTTTGAGAATATCTTACTTCTGTATAGTGATGTCTTCCCAACATAAACAGGATAAACAGGTGGGATGAATCATTGGGAGGAATTTGATTTGACCATTGAAAAATGGGACTTATCTTAACAAACATGGAGGATCACAGTGGTAGAGGCTAACTTTAGCCTGACTTCAGCCTGTGCAGAAGTGCTACTGTCACACATTGGGCTTGATGCTCACACATTTGCCCCTGTTCAGAATAAAAGCACTGAAGACAGCTCTGTCTGTCTGACAAGGCTTTTATTTTGAAAGTAAATCATGAGCACAAACCTTAAGTCGCAACTTCTGAGGACTTGAAATTTGAATTCTATAAATATTTTAGGACAGGTGGTAAATAGCCTGTAATATTGGTCGAAAAAGCTCTGGGCAAGATGATGAAAGTCACGTGACATTATTTTTTAAAAGGGAGGAAATGTGATTCAGCTTGGATATAAAAATACAAAGAAACAGATTTTTTTTTTGTAATTTTTTTATGCCTTATTTAAGTGAGCAGTGTGCCCACTGATGTGGACTAAAAGGATTAAAAAGACATTTTTAATTTCAGGTGGACTTTATTACAACTTGGATCATCATCAGTTTGATTGTTTATTTTACAATTCATCAGTCAGTAACTGATATTTGGAAACACAGGAAGGGGTCAGGTGATTTGGTTGTTAGAAACTGAAAGTCAGCTGTGTTGAAGTATCAGTATTAATCTTAACTGCAGAGAAAAACAGCAGGGTTCTGTAAACTGTGGTGGATGATGCAAAGGGTGGTTTGGATAATAATAAAGTCATTTCACTTTGTTTGCTTGTTTGAATGTATTTGGCTAACGGCGGGTCTGTGTTCAGTGTGTGTGATTGCCTTATTAATGGTGTTTATCTCCATCAGAGTTCTTTTAGTGATGTCGCAGTGTTGCCACATCTCAGTGATTATTAACACTGTTATAAATGATGGCCTAAACTGCACAAACAAAACCCAAATTGTAATTAGAATAATATTTTCGGCTTTATTATAAATCATAGAAAAAATTACTCACAATCTCTATTTATCCCTCTGGTTTGATCTATTTGCTGAATGGCCTGTCGTGTTTTGTTTTCTCTTCTATTTTATGCCTGTCACAGTCATTTTTATGGCCTGTTGGTTTGATTATATGCTGTGTTTCTTCTTGCAAAGTGACAGTACAGAGAACGCTTGGTGCAAACACAATGCGTAATGACTTTATTAAATGCAGGCGGTTTGGGAGAAATAGTGTGCTTGCTAAACAAAGCCTGGCTCTCTTGGGGTTTGCCCAAAAGTACTACATCCAAGGCTTGTTTCATCTAATACCTCCACAGTAACTTTTTCCCCCTTTTTTACTTCCACCCAAGGAACATCAGTAGGGTCTTACAGCTTTGTGTATATTTGCGAATAAAATATTGAGAACTCTCTTGGGTTGCCTGCAGTTAATTCTGCTGGTGACGGTGAAGCCGACATTAGTAGAAAAAACTGAAATAAACAGAGAGGATCTACTGTCTTGCTGTACCAAGTCATCTTCATCGTATTTTGCTTGGTCAAGCTTTAAGCACATGATCTCTGAGGAGAGGGATTACAGAGGTACTAAGCTTCGTTTTTCTTTTTTTTTTTTTTTTTCCATCTTTCGTGGCTCTAATTAATCAGGGCAGGGTTCTGCCAAGGGGCTTAGCTGGCCCCTTGTCAATTTGCAGCTATCGGCTTGCTTAGACAGGCCTAAAGAGCAGCAGTCCAGTTGCCATCTACAGTAGATAGTCCCCTGTAATGAGAAAAGCTCTCACAAGCTGATGAGATGCTAAGCAACAAAATACAGCAATAGAGAAGTGAAGTTGTCGAGGGAATATAGCAATTTTTTCCCCTTTCAATTGGATTTCATGAGTGCCATAATTATAAAACTGGTCCTAATTTATTATTATTGTGATATTGTGATCGTTTCTTTTATAGGAACTGTGTAGGTCATGAAAATATCCTTCAATCCAGGGAAATTCACTTTTCATTTTATCAGGAACACAATGAATGTGACATTATCTTATCATGCTGTTGGCAGAATCTCATTGGCTTGGGCTCATTTCTCTGGTGGCAGCTGGTTTAAAAGCCTCAAATATCTGCGCCTACCTGCAACTGTTTAAGGTGGTTTAAACAAACATATTAATTTTTATTTCATATTTATTTGAAAACAAAACAACAAAAACCTAACACAAGCAAAATGTCTCATTTTTTTAGAAGCTTTTAAGACAGTTTCACCATAAGGCTTGATATACTTTAGTCAGAAATGCCGTTTGATGTATAAGATGTACTTTTAATAACTTTTTTTTTGTCTTAAAGAGGGGTGCGTCCCATACACTGAGGAGAACAAAACACCAGTATTGAATGCAGAGAGAGCTATTTTATTGTGTTACAGTATTTTACCCAGAAGATAGCACCTTAAACAAGCGAAAGCTTTGTCACAGACACGCCCCGTCATGATCACTAGTTCAGCTGCCACAGCTATGATCACAACTATCAGTGTTACTATAGGCTGAGCTCAATTACTATAGTGGTAGCTAGCAGGATCGCAGACTCGACATGATGAAAACAGATCGTAGTAGACAGAGCTGCACAGTTGCACAGAAACTGCGCACTGTGAACTTTGCCGAACGCAATGTAATATTGACTGGATCAACTTCGATTAAAACCAGTGTTTATTTTTAAAGTGAGAGGAGATGTTTTTCAAACGTTGCACCTGAACATTGAAAAATCAAAAAGTGAAGACAGTATCATTTGTGTGTGGTGAATGTGGGTAAATTGTATACACATTTTCATCAATAATTACCTTTGAAACCTTTTTTTCTCCTCTGGGAGACAGCCAAAAACAGACTCGGTCCTAGAAACAGTGCAACTTAGATTCCAGATTTTACGGTAGTAACAATATTATGTGAACAACGCAGTTTTCCAACTTTTCTGTTTGTTTTTTGGTGCATGTCATTCTTCAGGCAAAAGCAGTGACTTGAGGTTATGCAAGGTCAAGTGTCTAGGAATTAGTGACATCTAGTGGTGAGGTTTCAGACTGCACCCACCTGGATATCCCCCAGCTTACACTCCCCTCTCAGGCATGCAAAAAAGCCTAGAGTGGCCATGAAACAGCCTGTAGAATCTAACACACTGAGCACTCATTCTCACTTTTTCAGGTTCGCTTTTCTCTACGGATCCGCTTCATTTGTCAGGCCTTATGAAAAGCCCCATTACCTTTTCAACTGAAAAAAGGTTCATTTAGCTCATTAATAGGTCATTAATTGTTTCTTTTAGAAGGGCTTCAAGCTAAAGCCAAAGAACCGTCAGTCATGCCCTACTTCTATTATCGTGCAGTGAGCGGTGCAGTGGAGCTGAGTCAAGTCATAATGCCCACTTACAAGTATAATTCTGGAAATCCATCAGTCACTGTTGGAAGTAGAGGTGTAACAGCACGTCAGATTGTGTGGAACTGCACGATACACACGTGACGGTTTGGGTGCGCAGAGTGTTGCAGAGAATACATGGTATAATTATTCACAGTGCACGGTGGCTTAGTGGTTAGCACTGTGGCCTCATAGCAAGAAGGTCCTAGGTTTGATTCCTAGCTGGGGCAGGACCTTTCTATGTGGAGTTTGCATGTTCTCCCCGTGTTCATGTGGGTTTCTTCTGGGTGCTCCAGTCAGTACCCTTGACTGAGGTACTGGCTCAGATTCTGGAGTTGTTCCCTGGGTGCTGCGCTGTGGCTGCCCACTGCTAGCAAGTTTAGCAAGTTTAGCAAGTTTGGCACATGGTGATTGAGCTAATGTAGTAGACCCGCCTGCTTCTTTTAAATCTTGTTGTCATGAGGCTTCTCCCACCTTTCCAAAGTAGGTGGATGAAACTTTGATAGTGTAACGAGTCATTTCGCTGAAGCTGCGTGACGGTCAGAGAATCCACCGTTTAACAGCGTTTTTCTCACCTGAACCAGGGAGCAAAAATAAAGATGGGAAAGGAGGATGATGCTGTGATGAAATTTTTATACTGAACCATGAGGTCTAAACAGAGATGTGAACCGAACTGTGACTTCTGTGTACCGTTATACCCCTAGTTGGAAGTGAGCATTTATGTGCAATTAAACAAATTGCCAAAAATTAAACTAAAGCTAAAAATTAATATCATTTTCTTTAAATCGAACATTTGTTCAAATGGAAAAAGTCAAATGTAAAATTGTATTTTTGTCACTAGTCTCAAGGACGCGTCATGCTGTACAGCTTCACAGTGCACTTTTGTCATATATGAAAATTTAAGTTGTGATATGATTTTTAAGATCAAAAGACTTCTGTCACTTGGGAGAGTAAAGGTTGTTAAAGGTGGTGAAATAGAAGTCAGTCTGGGTCTTACTTTCTATGTTATAACTGAAATCCAAGCACACACAAACATTAGTTTAAATTCAGGCAGCACCTGATTTGAGAAACCAGAGGCCATATTGAGCTTTGATGCATGGCACCATGAACTAAATGTAATGGAATATACCGTAAACTAATAACAGATTGGACATTTTGTTTAAGTTCATTTATCACCTGCCGGTCATTAATTGGCGTCTGCCCTTGTGCGTCATCCCGCCCACAGACCTGCAAACACATCGAAGCCGAACAAGTGGCTTCCAAGCCGCAGACTTTGATAGCTTGCTGCAAATGTTAAATGAAATGGTGCGTGTTGCCTGCCTCAGGTCTTTCAGGCTCTATTGACAATCCAGTAGTATGTTTCAGATTTACTGGTTTGTGTCCAGCCAGCCCTTTTATTTACAGTATGCTGAATTGTGGGATCTGAGGCGAGGAACATCTGTGAGTGATTGAGACAAAAGGAGCACAGGACCTCATCACAAAACACAACACACGCCACTGACATCAGGCTGCTTTTCTACTGCAGTCCACGTTTTGTCTGCCATGCTTTCTGATGTCAGTAAAGTGGGGCTGACACTATTATTTTAGTTATCAGCGCAACTTTTAATTCTTTTCTTGGTTAATCATTTTAAAATGCCAGTAAATAAGTAAAAATGCTTATCACAATATTGTGAGGCCAAGTAGCCTGTTAACTGTCACACAACACAACAACAGCTGATAAGTACTGGCATGCTCGGAAATTTTGAGAAAAACTAAATTGAGTTATTATTCAGTTTTATTGATTATTTCTGTGGTGATTTAGTGGATGAATCAAACAAATCTTTTCAGGCCAAGTTTGAAAACATTGGTCATGTACCCAGACAAAACCCTGCCGCAAGCAGAGGTATTACTTCGCATCCCTCTTTCATCACTGCCAAAATGCATCTGTGCTGAGCTTTGGAAGAGTTTGAGACGGTTGTATTAGCTGTCAAAGCTTTGCAGACTGGCAGGAGGCTCTATCTGTTTACCGGCCAGCTGGAAAGGAAGAAAGCAAGGTTGCCATTAAGTCTGCCTATGAGGTAGAAGGCATGAGATAGTTTAGACATGATAAGCCAAGGGACCCGACCGTTGTTGTGTACCAGATGGATAGAGATATTGCAAGAGGCTTAAGGCAGCGTAGAAAGATGAAGGGATTATAGCAGCCAATCTTTCTGTCAATAAGTGGTTCGGAGGCTAGAAAAATTTACCTACAACAGTGTCTCCAAGAGACAGAGGCACACACAAGCAGCCCAGTTGGACTTTGAATTGGCAAAGATCTCTTAAATGTGTTTCAGTTACATTTAAAATGGCTCCGAAAATGTCAGATAGACATGTTGCCAGTTATCAGCCAAGTTCTAAACAATTTGCCAGATGTTTTTCACACCTGTACTGACTTGTGGGGAAAACCACAAGTCAAGAAGAAGTTGTTTACAAGTCAAGTCTGCCACTGGACCAAACACTAACAGACAGACTTGTATTATAACGTCAGGGAATGAGGTGTTTTGGGGCTGCTCTTAGGTCTTTCTTAGGTTTCAATGAAAAGAGGCTAAAACACACATACAAGCACAACAAACATCTTTTCTAACCTCTCTTTCGCTTTCTGATGTATCAGAAAAAAAATGTATGTATACTTTAGAAGATCACCTCCTTGACTTCCTGCAATTTTAAAATTTTCTCCATAAATGTGACAGTAGTATCCAACTATTTGGACGGTCTCAATGCAGCCATTTAGTCAGCGCTGCAGTTTAAATGATAGATTTAACAACTCGCTAAACCGACCAGAGCAAAAGGAAAATTATTTGTTTGTCATTGAAACATAGAGCTCAGTACCCACCTTTTTTCATTGGCCTTTGCGTGTACCTTAACTGCCAGTCTTAACTGACCTTAAAATGGTTTTCTCATTAGTTCTCAAATTACTGTTTTATTTGTTTTCTGTTTTGAAAATGCTGTGCTGAGTTGCTTTTACTGTTTTTTTAATTGTTTTACTTCTGTTTGTAAAGCACAGCGGCTGAGCTCATGCTGTTGTAAATGTGCTTTAGAGATAAATTTGATTTGACTAACCAGTGACAAAAACCTCCAATGGACACGACTTATGCCTGAAGGTACAATGAAATAATAGCTAATAGAGAGGTATCTATTTTCACCAATTGGATTAAGTCTTCAACGTCCTGTTCCTTCGTGTTTTTCAGTCACAACAGAGCTGAAATGATCATTGCTGTTTACATATTCAGCTCCAGGTGTTTGTCACAGTGAAACCAGTTGTAACAGAGCACAATGACTGTGTACCTTTAGAGCAACATGCCATTAAATGTGACAGGTGTATTGGAAATGATATTACATCGAGATTTCGAGGCCATTGCTCACCGGTTTCTGACAGGTTACTGATGAGAATCACAACTATTTCCTGTCTTCCCCCTACAGGGTGTTTTTTTTTTTTTTTTTGCTGGGGGAGGGGTCAGAGTGATCCACAGTGATTGTGGAGGTGGCATTGACAAAGAGCATTTGTTTTTGCTCTTGAAAACAAGCGCTGAGGTAGCATGTAAGAACCCTTTGTTAGTACTTCTCCTGTGTTACCTTCATCCACTCTCATGTGAATGTCTTCTGAGTCTGTGGACACTTTTATCGAACAGAAAAATGTTGTGATTTTGACCTCAAAATATTCACCACATCTGAAACCAGTGCTGTTTATTTTCTAACTTTGTTCATTTCCTGAACATCCTGTAACTTCCATAATAAAGTGTTGAAGAAGCAGGCAAACGCAGCAGATTTTAACGGTGTCAGCTAACAGTTAAAACATCCAGGGCTCTGTACTGCCACCTCAGTATTTGTGAGCACTGCTGGAGACCGTTACCTTTAAAATAAATTCAGTGTGCTTGTATCTTATTATTTAACACCACACATACCTTTTGTGTTTCTCAAAAACCAAAAATAGAGAAGCTTAAAATAGCTTGGAGTTTCTCCCATACAGTTTATTTTAATGTGGCACATGTCTTTGTAATTTCTTTCTAGATGTCTGCATAAAAAAATGCCAGAACCCAGGTCAAATATTTTCAAGGGCTTGTTTTGTTAACTTTAATCACAGAGCACAGAAAGCACCACACACTCACATCTGAGAGGATGGGAACAGAACTCTCGGCAGTTGTGCTTAATTGATTATTTTAATGTTCCAATGACTAATTATTTCAGAACTAGTCATAGATGATGTTCTCTGTGTTGTGTCATCCTATGTTTGACATGCGACTCTAAGAGTAAACCCGTTATCCAGTCTGTATGTCTGCACAATGAGATGTCTTCACCTCACTTTAATTCCTCTTGTGCTGAATATTTGAGCAGATTCTGTTTCCACTGGGCAGCAGTCCTATTGTGCACCGCTTCCAACAGACTACTTCTACCCTGACTCAGTCATATCAGGACTGAAAGGCTTACTGCAGAAATAATGGCCTGGTGGCAATGTTCAGTCGTCAGCTCTTTGAATTGCAGGAGGGACGTGGGCAGTTCTCAGCGTGTACAATACAAATGGGCACTATCTCATCTACAGAGAGGAAAAGAATTGGAAAATTTAAAAAAAACACGACACAATCCAGATCTTTTCAAGGTTTGCAGTTGTCTTCCACTGTTCCAACTAAAGCAGTACAAGTCTTTTCAGAAGCTTTTGCTGTTTCACTGTTTTGAAGTGCTGTTATCACTGCTCCTTGCTTTAATTGGAAAATTACAAATCTAACTGTTGTCTCTGAAAAATGGGTCATGACTATGTTTCTTTTGGAAAATTATGTTTCAGAAGCTTTTGACCAAAATAAAAGCTCTTAACCTTCTTAAGGTTTTTACCAGCTTAATGAATGAGTACATTTTATGCGAACCAGCCTATCTGAATCCATATCTAGACCTCTTGTAGAGCCTAATGTAAAAGATAAGCTCACCCGTAGGATCTTTAGATCATTTATCGGCAGACATAAGGGTCATTGCCCCTATAAAAGCCACTAATGATGTTACAATTGAATCCGCCGGCGAACAGGACAAAAGACGGAGGTAGAGATAATAGAGGTTCCGATTAGGCATCTGGCGGTCCGGGGTATAATGAGATTGCTGAGGTATGAGTTGATTATGCTGTCATATTGATAAAAAAATAATTGCATATTCCATAATCCCCAGGAGGGTTTGACGTTGGGAATTTGGAAAGTGATTTAAGGGAGCAAACACAAGAACTGTGCTGAATATCCTCCCCTTTTAAATAGCAGCACAGGTGTGTTAGCTCAGAAGGTCAGCTCAAATAAAACTCGTAAGTTATTTTTTAATATCTAACTTATGTCTGATGAAATGTGCAATATAAATATTCACATTATAAACAACTGTACACACATCCAAACATTGGTGCTGGTGCTCAGACTAAAAGTAGGTGATTGCAAGTCAAAGAAAAGAACTGTTTATAGATAAACATGAGCTTAGAGTTATACTGTAATCTGAAGAAAAGCCTTAATGCTTGAAATGTCAAGTTAAAGTTGAGTTAGGCAGTTTATTTTTGGTATCATTGTGCAAAAATCCAACATTCAACACTTTGCAATTCAGGTGTTCTAAAAGAAACCTAGACTTCTGTACCTCTCCTTGGCTCTGTATTTAGACTGTAATGGGATATTTCAGGGCAATCACGGTAATTACAGAGAGCATGTGTTCCTATTGTTTGTACTTCTTAGCAACAGGTGACATTGCTACAAGCTGATTGGCTGTTGAAGTTGAGTTGCAGGCAACACTGTCAGCCAGCTTGAGCCAAGGTGAGACGGACCAGCTTACACCGCTGTTGTTTCGTCTC
>JAPXVT010000007.1:31851626-31864611 GCA_029823135.1 Acanthurus reversus | reverse complement strand
CACAGGTAGGGCTCCATTTTAATTGCTCAAGAGCAACAGCCAGTGCAAATCTTGGCCACGCGTTCTGTGTAGACGTCTCCAAACGCACCTGCTGTGTTGGTTCATGTCTGTGCAGCCGGGCAGAAGGGCCGGCTGAAGTGGGCTTTACATCCCAGGGTGTGGTGATTAATAAATACAATCTCAGCCTATCAAAGGAGGCTTAGACTCAGGGGATTAATTAGTTCCTGTAATCCAAATCTCTAGTTAAATCAGGCGGCATTCTGAGTCATCACAGACACGTCTGATGTGTGTTAAGGTATCAGGGCTACTTTGAAGCCGCCTGGACTCACTTGCATGTGAGTTAATGAGGGTAAACTTACAGACTGATGTAAGGGCATGGCGGAATGACGTGGACACTTCTCAAAGCAGAGGCTGCAGTTTATCAACCATCTGATGGCTGCAGGGATTAAATAAACAAAAGAAAAAAAATTGACATATAGCAGAAAGCTGCTGTTCACAGTGAAAACTGTCTGAACCAAACGTGTTCATTTATAGATGAATACAGAATGATTTACTGCCGTTTCTGCTTTATCCTCATTAAATGTGACAAGATCACAAAAGAGGCAGCAGACTGATGTTGCACCAGAGATAGACGTGTTTGTGAAACATCTGTTCTTAACGCAGAGTGAGAACCAATTTCCACCAAATAACCAACAACTTTGCTTGCAATTATCTCCACACGATCACAAAAACAGGGACTGCAAAGGTTCAGCTGAACGGCCCAACACATTTGTTCATTCTTAAATATGGGTTTGTGTGAATTGTATCTTTTAACCAATATCCAAAATTTTATTCTAGTCCACAGACCAAAAGCTCATCTTTAACAGCGTTTAATGTGGAGCCTTAGACAATGGAGGAAGTTTACTTTGATGTGGTATTGAAGAATCCTCCTCTGTTAAGGCTGGCTCACATTAAAGGCTGATTTGACCCCAGTTCGACCCTCTGACAGTCAGTGTAGAAATCTGGTCTGGGACCTTAGTCGGCCCCAGATGTTCGGCCCAGATTATCTTGTAGTGTGAGCAGGTTAGAGATCGACCTTAAGCCCCGTGACCGGCTCAAAGACTCAACAGGGCTGCCCCGATAATTTTCAAACATTTTTGATATTTATCTGGATGATTACGCTACTCATTTTCCTTGAGGATTACAATAGTCATCAGAGAAAGCTGTCTACGAGAAACGGGAAAGTCTTAGTAAACATTCTGGCCATTGAGGCTAACGGTAGCTAGCATGCTACTGTTGAGAGATATTAAAACAAACGAGTAAAATCTCACCTACAGTTCTCATTGAAGAATGGACAACCCGTGTTGACCGCATCTTCCCAACCACCTCTCATCCAGACTTGTTTAGCCTTCTGCTTTTGTCTTTTCTTGCTGAAATGAATCACAACAGTCAGCAGCACCGTGCTAATTTCTGTTTGGTTTACATTTGCCTCCTCATGAGATGACAAAGGTCCTTGGATCACATGAGATGATGCATCACTCTCTCTCTTGTCCAATAATCTTACTGAAATCCTGTAGTGTGCCGGTCATTATTTTGAAATCTTGTAGTGTGAGCATGTTTAAGATTTAAGAGAAGATCATATGTGAAGACTTTCCTTATGAGTGTGATACAACCCAATTTCAGAATCTGTTAAGATTTTTAAAGTTCTGCAGTGTGAGCCAGGCTTTACTGCTGCTGTGTTGGACACGTTTTGGTCAATACTAATACTATTTTGAGGTTGGATACCTGCTTCCAGTGTTCACATGTAACTTTAGACATTTTTAGCAATGTTGTTGATGTACAGCTGACAGTGAGTTCTCATTACATTTATTTTTTTTTGCTTTAAATGAAATAAAAAATGCTGTTGATGTAAATTAGGGTCCAACTGTCTTACTAATCTGTTGAGCAAAGTTGTGTAAAGTCGCCCTTGAGAGTTGTTTTTGCTCAGAGCATTGACAGAGTTTTACAAAACCCTGATAACTAACACAAGGAGGAGAAACAAAAACACTTTGTATCAGATGAACAAAAATTCAGACGGATGATTTTTTGGAGGTTTAGGAAATACAGCCATCACGTAGGTGCTTGGCAGTAGGCAGTTGATGGCTTCCTCCTCAGTGTTCTCAACAGGTGTGACACTCTGCTGTGCTCCAGATGCAATTCTTCACCTGGCTTCCTTTGTGACACTATGTGGGTTTTGAGACTGATTGCTGTGTGACACAGCCCACTTCTCCCAGATTGTTTTCTGAAACTATAATAGCAAAGGCAGTTTACATTAACTGCTCCTCCAGCCTTGAAATCACGCAGTCATGGAGGAGGGAGGGGTTCAAGGAGGATGAAACACAGAGAATGTGGCTCAGCTGAGTAACAGGCATTTGTTTATGTTATGATGATTTCAAATAATGAGCATTAATACAGTAGAGGAACAACAGTAGGCAGCAACGGTTAGCAACGGGCTTCATTAATAGACACACAGGTGTGGGTAGAGGTTTGGGCTGAGGGCTGGAGGGTGTGTTGAGCTGATCAATCCAAGATGAAGGCGGACGTGAAGGCAAGGCAGTCTAACTTTGAACATGGAGACAAGTACTGTGTTCGAAATAGTTCCCTATCAGGGAAATAGTGCACTAAATAGTGTGTCTGCCATTTTATAGTACTATTTGAATTGTTAGTGGTTAATTTCATTCACTGTGTAGTGCACTATAAAATACCCACAATGCTCGGAAAATTTTAGTGTTCATACAATGTACTCTACAATTTACTCCCGTATACCACGATGCAATGGGATCGTGTATTTCTGAAGGAGAAGAGGAAGTAGCCAGAAAGCCAGTAGGATGTGCCAACGTTAATGAATGCCTGACGTGAATCTGCCTTTGTTTCCGGCTGTGCCGAGAAGCAAAAGCTTTACCCAAAGTACAAAACATTCAGAGGACTTATATTCTAACAACGTTAGCCACCAATAGCTAAATTAGCCATTAGCTTGTGAGTTTGTGAACTATCACAGTTATTGCGGGCTATTACATCTTGCGACGTAAGATGTACATCTTACAGAAATGATCTGGACACAGGACCATAGCTGACAAAACAAACATCCACATCATTGCAATTTCTCTGGTTTATGCCGAATACACAATATCAGCATAATAATAGCCCAACCAGGAAGACGTAGGGTTTCGATTAACGAGCACTGGGCTTGAAGATCAATTGTTTCATCTCCCATAGTGTGTCATAAGGGACAACAATTGATGCTGCATCTAGTACGCCTCACGACAAAAAGACTGGCATGAGCGCTTCCTTGCCAGTGACATCACGCACGCCATGAACTGCAAACGATTATTGATTGGGAAGCAACATGTAGTCTGTCATGTCTCTTGGCCACAACATGGTCAAAATTAATGACTCTACAATCACCTAATCTGACACAGTGAACATTTTAACAGACAAAAATATCTTGCAGTCCAACCTTGGCATTACTTTGGATTTAACATAAAATTACCATGCAACATCCACACAACCCCAATACATACTCCAGTGGGCTTTGTTTGTTTACATTATGCTGGGCACGCACTTGCTTGAATGAATGAATGAATATCCAGCACATCTAATGACGCAACGATGTTTAGAAAATTTCTGTGTGGTGTCCGAAAATCTTGTTTGGTCATTCCCTATATAGTTCACCATGTAAGAAACACTATGTAGGGAATAATGAATAATGAGTGAGTGAGTGAATGAACAGTTTCGAACACAGCTAAAGGCAGGTCAGGCAGCAAGGCAAACAGTGCCTAGAAGAATGCCAACAGGACAAACTGGCATAGACTGGTAGACTGATGAGAGTATTTGCAGCAGGCAGTGATGACTAGATGTGCTGCAGCTGTGTTGATTTTTAGACAAGCAACAGATGTGGAAGGAGAGACCGCAGAACAGTCGCGTCAACACCGCATACAGGCACAAACTGGAAAAAAACTGAAAATACAGAGAAAGAAAAGAAATCACAACTAAGCCTTGACAGAAATATTCAGCTTTGATGTAAAAACAAACAAACAAAAAAAAATTCGTCATGGACACAGTTTACCACCGAGCAGCATGGAACGAACTATGCTCTGATCTTACTCCACAAACACAAACAAATTAAGTTGCATCAAACACAGTCAGAGGCCTAATGTGATTTTTGAAATCGCAAATATTTGTATATATTTTTTTGGCATATTTGATTAAAAAAAATTTCAATTATAGATACTTGAATTTTACATCTTGATCTTGTTTGTGTACTCAAGTCGTGAAAGAGCCACAGAAAATGCATCTGAGTAAAGAGATTATGTTAGTGGTCGAGGCAGATTCAGTCCAGGCGAGGCCATGGTTAACTTGTTCTTATTTTCTAAGTAAAGAACTAAAAGTATTTACAACATTATATAATGTTAATATTATTATTTAGAACCTTACTATTGTAAACCATATTTAAGGTTTGTGTAGGCAGAAGGTGAACTCTGTAACTCTTGACTGTTCTGACCTTTGAATGTTCTGAGGAGTGTAACATGTGCTAACTAGAGGAAGTGAAACTTGACATTGAATGGACGCAGGTGTCTGGAACAAGACTGACCGCAGAGGTACAAAAAGTTATGCACTCAGAACAAACTTTGCCCATTAGTGCTCAGAGACTATTTGTAAAATCTCTGAATTCAAGATCTTGGTTTACCACGGAGACAGTGTCTGATCATGTGATTGTTGCAGATATTTCCTCCACAAGATTATACCTCAAAGGAGAGCGATAGGAGTGCCTTCCTTTGCTTTCTGTGCTTTTCATGTGGATTGTGGGTTGTGTCTTTAATATGAGTGAACCGTGTGCTTGCTGAACACAACAGAGATCAAAGAGCTGTGGTAGGAAACAGCAGAAAGCAGACTCGAGTGTACGTGAACATGTGTGCACCTGATGATTGATAATGCATGACTGCTTTGCACTTATTTGGCCTCACAGAGAGGAAAACATGGATTTGATCAGTGACTCTTTCTTATATGAGGATCAAGTTGCAGTATGAGACCACTTCCAGTATTGATGGTCAAATTAAAAACTAAGCCTGTGAATTTCACCAGTGCACTTACTTTTTCTTTTAAGAAAAACAAGACATCACATGCAATTGAGTTCTGTCCAGTGCTACATGCCAGGCATTACTGGACACTATGTTTTTTTTTTACATGTAATTATCAGTTCTGGAATGAATGGACAGGAAAATATTGTCCAATAAACATATTTTAACAAAGCAAAATGAAACAAACTTGAAACAGTTTTCAGAGTTTTCTAGCCGCATTTGAATGCATCATCAGGGAATGTCGGTGCTATGCACTTTGCCATGGAGTGCCATCAAGTAATGTAGATTTCAGAGTTTACAAGGTGCATGTGAATGCATCATAAAGCTGCTGTGTGTCTGAAACTGCAACCCAGACAGACAGCAAAGGACAGAAGCAGTACTGACACCAAAACCTCTTTGGAAATTCTGTCATGGTACAGACGTTTACCCGCCAGTATGACCTGTGGAACCTTCCGAGATTTACCCACCAAATGTAAAAAGTACTTGCATGTGTGACTTTGCAAGTGCTAATTTCAGAGCCTTGCAGTAGTCAGTATAAGAACAGTAAGGAACATCTTCACCAACGGAACAAGTTAATAAATCCAGTTGGAAGAACGGGAAAAACATCTTTTTCTCTGAGAAATTCTGTTAGTACATTTTCTTTTTCTTGTTTAATTGTTGTTGTTGAGTCTATTTATTCAATAACTTCATTTATTGCTGTGTTTACTCTACTAATGTCAGCACTCGTTGCTTTGAGAGCCATCATTACTGTTTAGCAAAGCCGTTTAGTCCATGATTGGCTGGTTATGATGTCAACTACTACAACCCCCTGATTGGCTGTGCCTATTCTGATTTTTAGAAAAAATCATTTTCAGCAGCTGAAAGCCCAGACTGATGCGTAGCACGACAGAAATGTTGAGCTCAAGTTAGCTTAATAAGGATGGTTTTAACCAGGCTAAGCTCAACGTCCTCCCTTAAGCTGTGTACACACCAAAAGCCAAAAAAAAAATTTGTGTCACGTGATTGTACGATTATCGTTGCATGATCAAATCGCTGAAGTTGAATATTTTGTACTTGTGTGAAGACACAGTCAATTCAGAGCCGTTCTGTTGCCTTACGGGTCCGTCACGGAGCCCAATGCGATTTTACATCATGCCATTGACTTTGTATGTAATTTCATTGTGCCACAAATTAAATTTGCTTTTGGTGTGTACACAGCTGGAGTTTTTGCTCTATTAAAATATCATGCTAGCATTGCCTATGCTTCAGACAGATAATTCCGTATTTTCTTAGTCAATTTTATAGTCAATTGAACAAAAGACCAAAGCTGCTGATTTACATGTGAGGGCATCAATCACATTTGTAGCAGCGAAAACTGAAACCAGTTTTTATTTGCTTCATTTCACACTCATGTAAGATGAAAATGTGCACCAGGCAATGACATTTTTGGTGGTGAACCAGTAAATCAAGCTCTTGACCTGCAAACACAGATATAGTGCAGTTATAATAAGTTTGTTGATATGCTCATGAGTCGTCCCCTCCACGTGCTCAGTCAGCCAGTCAGGAAAAAAGGTTTTCTGCCTGATCTACATATTGTTCTGTGGTTTGTGACCGACATACAACAAATAGTTGATGCAATACGGTGCTTGGTTAAGCACAAGGACATCTGGTTGGGTCAGATTTAATTGTGTTTTCTGATTAATAATGCCAGCAAATTGAACCCAACACTATGTTGTTTTTCGTAATTGCATGAGAGGTATCAAGAGGATTGTGGAGGGGGCAAGTGGTTAAAAAGCAAATAACATAAAAGCGAAACCGGTACCTTGATGATCTAATAATTGAGATGCTCCCATATGGGGTCATTTTGAGGTGTTAGGAGGTTTAATGGACTAGCATAAACGCCGGCGCCGGGGCTGCCGAGTATGGCTCATATGCCATCGGCAAGGCCCCAGTGCCTGGATCAATGAGGAACAAAGCAACACAAGCCCATTAGTGGATCACTGCCGCTTCAAGCTACTGTGAAACACTTTCTAGGCTCACACACGCAAACGCACACACCTCTCGAATGGCCAGCTTTATTTATCCGCCCTGTCAGATGAATCAATAGCTGCTGATTTGATAGCAAAACTGCACTGATCATCATCCATCCACACAAGCACACAGACACGCCCACACACACCCTCCATCCTTTGAGTCAGAGCCTCGGTCGGGCGGAGTGTGTGAAATCGTCGAAATGAGCAGCGGATCACAGCTGTTTCTGAAGTCTGCACCTTTAGAAAACCTTGTGTGATTACAACTTGAAGAGATACGTCGGCATTTTGAATGTCTCCGCTTTCGATGAGGATCAGAAACAAAAGCTAAGAAGTCATTTTTAGGAAACAGCAGGACAGAAACTGAAACTTGTTCCCTATGACTGTGGAAAAAATGAAGTGTAAAACATCACTTCAACCTCCAAGAGCTCTTGAGCTTGATTACTGCCTGCCTTTTCACCCCAGTTACGCCTGAACACCATTATAATCCAGTAAAAAGCCTAAAATCTGATAATGTCTGTGATCTGAAAAATTTGAAGTGTAGAAATAATAAGTGGACATCATCATATGCACAATAGCAATTTTTAGTATGAACCAAACATGTTAAAGCAGTATTTACATTTTGTAAAAATCTGACATATTAGTTCTTTGAAGACTAGTTTTTCAGATTTCAGTGGAATTTGAGCCTCAATCCACTGAAACAAAAGGCAGAATAAAATAATGTCTGTTTTTACACTTATAATTGCATGAATTATGACTCCAGTTGTTCTGTTTTTTTTTTATACTTTTTATGCAGAGTGTGATTACGGTCTGTAAAGGCAAAAAAAAAAAGAAAAAAAAAAACTAACTGGCCTGATTACAATATCATGGCTCAGTGTTGAAAAAGTCTATTAGAATATTCTAGTATTGCCAGCAGGTTCACATTATTTTAATGTTGGAAAAGTAATTTGGTTTTTTCAAAGTTGGCAGAGTGTTAAAAAATTTCCCTAAATGTTGCTTCCCTTGACAATACAGGCTAATATTGTCGCTCAAGTTTGCCAAAGCATCGAGACACGATCACTGGCCAGCTTTGTCTGGAGAACATCGACCATAAAGAAACAGTTTCCTGTCCTGCTCTTTCTGTCTGGGGTTGGGTTTGACCCAGCTCAAGGAACTGCGTTAGTAGTTGTAGAATTTTTCAGTTCCTGTTCTTTGAAAAATCAAATGAAATCTATTTCCATGTAAACATATCCACTATCAAGGAGGTTTTTCTTCAGATAAATGTTTCTACACTCAGCAGCTGAATGAATGAATGATATTACTTTCTTAGAAACCTGAAAGATGATATGATAAAGACTGAAAGGCCCTGATATAATATCAAGACATAGTTGTTGAATTTTGTGATGGAATTTCTGTATCAACAGAAGGTTTTATTCATCGTAAGTGTGGTTTTTCCAGATGGAAGAGAGAGATGGTAAAAGAATTAGGCCAAACCGTGTTTGGATAAGACTTCATTCTGCAGACTGAGATCAGATGGTGGCAAACAAACTTTATTTTGCTTGGGCAATGCATTTTTTATTTGTTAGTTTAACGGAACAGATAAATATCGATACACAGGAGAACAGAAATGCAACTGAAGTATTGTGTACAGCTAAAGCTGATTTGCAGAACACGACTTGTTAGGTTTGCCTCTTTATTTGTCTGAGAGGAGACCAGTCAATTGTGTTCATAAAATCTCTGTTCAACCGCAAATTTATCACTCCTCCTTATGCATCCTTGTACAAACTGGACAAACATTAAATGAGTTAATCCTCCCTCTGGTTTGTTGTTGGGCTGGTAGTTAAGTTGAAGAGCAGACACTGAGTGGACCACAGTCCCCGTCAGCTCCAGACAGAAGCTTCCTGAGTCCATTTGATTGCTGAAATTATGTTAAGGGGAGCAACTGTACATCCCAGCTGTCATCAGTAATACAGAGAATGAGATCATGGTGAGTCTCTGATTATCCCTAACTGCATCATTGTATGCAAGCGCGTGACTAAATGTCACGCTTTGAGTCACAAAGCTTGAATTATTTATTTAAAATCAACACCAAATGTAACATTTTTTGAACGCTTTGTGTGGCTTAAATTGGCAGCCTGTCTCAATAGTATATATTTTATAAAAATGCCCTAAACTTGGTTAAAGGGAAAATAAACAGCTTTAAAGGGAAAAGACTTTCATCCACTGGAAATTACTGCAAGTCAGAAAGCATCCAGAGAGCTGCAGGGGTTGTAGTGAACTGCAGTTTGCTTATAGAGACTTAAGACCAGAAAAAGACATCCTCTACAGACCGTCAAACATCTCTGGATCTAATTATCTAGTTACACGATGAGGATTTGCAGCTGCTCTAAGGCTACTTGATTCGATTATAAGCAGCCAGATCTGACCGTGTTTAGGGAGCAAGTTTACACCAAATGTGCATGATGTTCACATGTGATTTTAATATACTTTGACAGATTTCACCTTTTTGTACTGCTCTAATTTTAGTTCTTACATTGTAATTTAACATCTCGTCTGCTTTTAACAGTCACATTTTCAGTGGCACCTTGTCCCTCCAGTGTTCACACTTCAGTCAACACTTCCAGCGTTTGTCACAGAATCAGATTTTAATTGTTGTGGTGGCTGTCGGGAGTTGGGGGTCGACATGTTACATGAAGCACAGGACGAAATGCATCAAACATCTAAGAGCACTGAACTGGTTATGAGTTTCACTGTCTGTGCTTTCACATAATGCCAATGTGTATAACATTTGCTTACATGTGATGAATAAGAAAAAAAAAAGAAACCAAAGGAAAACTTTGAACTTTTCAATACTCATCTGGATGAGGCAGCAAAATTTAAGTGTCTGAGTATAAAATTAACCTTAGCGCTTATGAGCTAACGTGCACGGTCACTATTGACAACAGCTAAGTTAGGGCGTCGCCGTTAGCTGGATTAGCTCGTACTGTTAGCAGTACTAGGATTAAGCTGTTAAGTCTTGACTTTTGAAAATGCAGAAGGTTTAACGGCTTCACTTGTGTTGAGCTGCTGCTACCAACTTTTTATCAGTGCACACACTCGTTCACTTTCTCCTTTTTTTCCTCCCTCTGAGACAACAGGAGGATGCTTCAACCCTGCATGCTTGACTTATTTCAAGAGTTGGGTCTTCGAGCTCGTGTTGATAACAGACTAACTTATTAGAGTTAAACTTAATGTCTTAGTTTAGTTGCAAATTTGTGAAAAAGTTTTTCGCTGAGGAAGTTCTGGTCAGTCCAACAGCCTAAAATACAACTCCTCTGCTTTCTACTGACAGACTTTGCTTCACTTCACTTCAACTTTATTTATGTCCCCGTAGGACTAAAAGCCACATCGCCATCTACTGCATCAAAGTATACAACATCATTCTATTTACTGAATAGAAAGGGATTGTATTTTATTTTTAGGAAATATCGCCCAGCCTGGTGTGCGCTGTCTTGAATGTGTGAAAACGGGACGTGCAGCTCCGAAAGCAGAAAATCAGTTTGTGGAATCAATATGTGTTTATATCATGGCAGCCTGCCACAAATAAATGATCGCCTTGGAAACCCTGACTTCAAACTTTGCACTGCTTCTCTAATTTCCTTAGTCCTCTATTGTTTTATTTCAGCTGTAAAATTCTGTGAAAGTGACCCCGCATTAAACTAAAAAAATATGTGCATGTAGGTTACAAAACAACATCACATTGTGCATTAGTGTCTAATTCCCACCCCTATTGTCCATCAGATTTATCCAATCGTCTCTGTACATCACATTTAATGTCAACTAGATTTACACATACTGCAAGTAAACAGTGCATTGTCTGAAGGCTCAGCTGCTGCATCAGTAAGCTTTCTCTCGTCTCTCTGAGCCTCTGCTGCTCTTTGAAAATGTTTCAGTTTCATAACAAAGTGACTCTGAGAAACAACCATGCCGAGTCGTGGAAGAAAACATGTCGCAGGGACACTCGTTTCAGTGCCTGTAGGGGGCAGTTTGACAGCAAGTATTCAGGAGCAGATGTCTCTCTCTGTAAATAAATTGCTAACAGCTCAGTGTGGTTTGCTGTTTAAAGGACGAGTTTAAACCTCCAATGTAGTTTGAAGGTTTTTAGTTATTCATGGTTTGCACACGTCAAGACCGAGTCACTGGCAGTTTTCATGGAGTCGACAGAGTTATGAAAATGTGTGGCTGAATTACTAGATGTTTTTGTTATGTTCCACCTTTAACAACATTTTTAATAATGTGAACTCACTCTATTTTGTTTGTTTTTCAGATCTGAACTAGTTCCTCTTCCTGTAGATCATTGCTGTACATCAGATCAATACCTCCATATGTCAAAGCGAACAAAAGCAGAACTGCAAATGTGGGCAATATCGACTCTGTTCTACATCTCACACACTTTTTGTGTCTGAATATGGAACAACCAGGATCAATATTTTTCCATTAGCAGCGGCGTGGAGATTGGAAGGTTGCCTGGTCACAGATGGGCAAGCTGCACAACAATGGGCAGTGGCTGCAGCCACTTAGTTAATTACAAGATATTTGGTTTAATTCCCCCCTGAGGACCAATCCAGTGAAGGTTGGAGTGACGCCTCTTTGACTAACACAAATTGTGCCTCTGTGGAAGGTCCTTTTATCATTCTAGCAAGAAACAACAGTATTTAATTTTAGTTAATAAGTGGTCTTCTATTTTATTGTGATCCCAAAGAGCCACAAGTAAACACAAAAACATTAAAATACATTAAATGTTGGACAAAACATAAATAAAATAAAACCTCTGTAATAAAATCTCCCACATACACACCCAATGAATTATTCACTGAAGCTGTGCAATGGTGATGTTTTGGTCAAACATCAAGCAAGCATCAGTGATGAACTGAAAGAAATAATTTACTGTAGGGACAAAGTGGTTAAAATCTGAAATATTGTTGTTGGGTTGTTTTTGTTTTGTTTTTTTTTGTAAAACATTTGCTTCGCCTCTTCTGTCTCTCTGGCTTAATTAGTTATTCTTCAGTTTGACAGAAAATAATAAACGCAATCAAAGATCTTAAAGAAGTTTAAAGGTGCCACTCAAACAGTTTTGCACATCTTAATTACTTTAATAAGCTTTAATTCGTGTAGTCGTGCTTACAAATAGCCTCAACCATTGTTTTGCATTTCGTCTGCAGGGAGATTCATTTTAAGGCAAGAATAAAGATTTCTCCTCTAAACTTAATTTCTGACAATAGTCTGGTTTCTTTTGAGCATGCAAACGTGTCAAGAGCTGAGAAATAAGATTGCTGCAGCCTGTAGTCTTGCTCTGGTCGCACTGCAGCCTTATTCAGGTGCTCTGTGAAGGGGCCCTTGAAAGGTTTTCTGTTATTGCCGAGTAAAAATCTGATCTTTTCAAGTTTGATATGATTAAGAGTCTTCTTTAGTCAACTATTGTGTGACAGAGAGAGAGAGTGCTTCCGCTCAAATAAAATAAGGAGGCCAAGTCAATAATGTCGCAAAAGCCAAGATGCGGCACTGGAAAGTTTGCTATTGTAATTGGTGGAACTCCAACTAGAGCTGTGAGAGGTTCAGGGATAAGAACCATACCTGCACAATTTAATACAATTTAAAGTAGGAACTGTAAATTTAATGATGCAGACAACATTGCGCTAATAAGTGCTTCAAACAAACAAAATAATCCATATACCTGAACCAACTCTCGTCTTAAATCTGTTGACGTGCTTGTGGCAGCAATGGCCGTCTGAAGGGGCGTTGTGGCCCGCCTAGTGTTAGCAGCAGCAGCAGCAGCACAGTGTTTTTCCTTGTTTTTCACATAGGCTGTAGCCCAAAAGTGGTCTTTGCACACGTCTACCATTTCAAATTGACAGTATGTTG
>JAPXVT010000007.1:31793742-31809188 GCA_029823135.1 Acanthurus reversus | reverse complement strand
GATGACAAGTAGTTTGGAAATGCATGTTCACCACAATAAAAACATGCTTATGAATATTATTTTAAATTTTTTGCCATTAATCAAATAATTGTAGCAATTATTGGATGTGTCTTATTTCTTTAGAAAAGCAAGTACTGCAGCGTACATCTCAGTATTGCGACTAAATACGGAGCTGTTGTGGCAGAATAAAATTGCCAGGCTAAAAATGAAATGGAATTGGTAAGCAGCTTCCTATTCTTACTAAGCTCAGTTCCATTAAATGATTAAAACTGCTCCGCTGATTTTATGCGACAGCGTAAGTGATTTCTTGTTTTGGGATTTGTTCTCGATCATGCTCTCAGACAGGAATAAGCAGCAACCTTGGTTTTACTTCGTCAGAGCAACTTAATAAGCTTAAAAATACAACTCAAACTTTAAATTTAAACACAAGGCTGCAGTTCAGTTTACCAGAAGTGACATTATGTCATTTTTGGCTTTGGTGACTCTCCTGCCTGTGCATCACATTAAGGCTTAAAGTAGACCAAAATTACTGGGCTTAACCAATCCACATGCCTCAACATGAGACCATTGAGATGAATGTCAGACCACATCATAACCCTACATGAATAAAACTATAACCAGGTTTTAAAAATGTCAAAAAAAACGAGGCTTTAACTCCAGCTTTTAATGCACTGACCACTAGAGGTCTCTCTATTAAAACAGCAAAATCAAAAGTTTTAGTTTAATGATGTCGAGAAGCAGTATGGGATCATGGGATTTTTTATTTCATTGTGAAACCTCCATATCAGATGAAAACCTCTCAGTCAGATATTTTTACAGACAAGGTCATGTGTTAAAGTTCGATTCACGATTCACGACAGGAGACAAAATGAAACACACCATTATTTAAATAAAATGACAGATATCTGTGAGTTTGAATATCTTGGAAACATTTTGGATAATTTAAGAAAACAATGCAAACAATGTATAGAACGAAGAGAGTCAATCTTTGATATTTTAAGTTGTAAATGTGACATATTTACATTTAAACGCCAGTTAAAAGCTTGTTAAAGCAACAACATGTAAGTTTGACCGCGACCTGTTGCTTTGAAAAACAAAACTTTACAATGCACATAATACGTCACACAGAAGAGAAACTTAAGTAAAATGGAATCATATTTTACAAAGAAAATGTCTTCTGGTTTTCCCTCTGATGTCTTAGAACTGCTCTCTGTCTGCAGCCTTTTATTTAGCAAAGCTGTCCCCAGCGGCTGCCTTGTGCTGCAGCTGCAGCTTCAGTCTGCAGGCAGCCTACATGCTGCTTTCAGGAACCTCCGTGAATCACAGAGTTGAGGCCGAGCAGTCATAGAACATCAGAGGGAAAACCAGAGGACGTTTTCTTTTTTCTTCAAAATGTGACCCTTTTTTACAAAGGATGCTGTTTTGTGCATCATGTTAATGCGCATCGTTAAGTTTTGTTTTCAAAGTCACAGGTTGTGGTAAAGTTACATATTGTTGCTTTAAAGCTTGTTAACATTGTGTGCCTCTACTTTTTCTTACAGTTTGTCTGTGAGCTGTTGATTCTGTTGTTTATGCTCAGGGTTCAGTCGGCAGATTAGCAAAGCAAACTAACACATTGTCAGAATGTGGGATGATAGCATGAGGCTGATGGCTTTGGGCTCTTTTACTCGCTCAGGGCTTCCACACTGATCAGAGCTGAGCATCATACAAATCGCATGATTCAAGGGCAAACTGTGAAGCTGTGGGGCTGCTGCTGGGCAGCATAACAAACCATGTTCTTGCTTTAACAAGGTGATGTTTATGTGTAATTTTTATGTAAGTAAAATCTGATAGTGCTTTAGAAAAAAACAGCAGATATGATGATCTGAGTGTTTATTCCAGATTTCTTTTTTACTTATCGGCATGTTTGGCTCAGCTCCATGTATCGACGTGTCACGAGTTGCATCTGAGTACAAAAATTCAATTGTCAGATTTTGTTTACTCTCTTAAAAAATCAATCGCCCTCCTCCATTTGCTGGCAGACAGCGAGTTTGTCACGTCCAGAGTGCAACCAGTGATGAAGCACTTTCCCACTTTTTTAAACGGATCGCCTGCTTGTTTCCAAGGTCACTGCACTAAGCGCCATCTATGACTGCGTTTGTGTATGTGTGTGTGTGTCTGTGTGCGCAAGTGTAAACAAAGAGCAAAGTTGAGATCTGTTTGCCTGCACATTCGCTGTGTATGGATGAAACATGGAGGCGATTCTGGCACATAATTAAATGATTCAAACAAAGTTTGAGTCATTGCGCATGAATCATTTCTGTTTGTCAGAGTATGAAGTGAAATAAATAGGGCAATAAGTAAAAAAGTAGCGCATTCTTTAGATATTGTAAAGCAAGAAATATAATGCCATAAATACTAAGAATGCCACCATAAATCTTTTTTGAAAAACATAATTCATTGCTATTCTATTCACATGTAATACTGCTTTAGTTAAATGTTCCCAGGCTAATTTGAAAGTTCCCAATTGTGATGCTGATTAAAATCCACCGTAAGGGTTTTTTTTTTTTTCCCCTCATATTCATGTAGGTCAGTTTCTGCTAACTGACCGCTGTGCACCAACTGACTCTCTTGTTCCATTTTCTCACTGTGTGGATTTTCAGCTGACAGATTCAGTGTGACACTTTGGTCTGAAACAGATTCCTAAAGGCCAGAACCGTGCTCAGTTTTATTTGTGTGACTGCCACTAAACATGCAGCAGCCAAAGGACATGGACGTATGAACTCAATCGCTGGTTTCATTGTTATGAGATTCTGAAACCAGATGATCATCTTCATATGTGTTTGACCAGTTTTGTTTTATTTCCTGTCAATAAGTAATGTCTCATTCTTTTCTGTCTTTTAAAGTAGTGCAGTAAGATTTTTGTGTTGGAAAAGAACTGACCCCAATTTGTTTAATCTTGTCTCAACAAATACAAACAAATACACAGCATTCAACTTCGGAAAAGGTTTTAGTGAATCAAGGCTTTGGGTGTGTGTCCGCTGCATAAACAGTCCCATAACAAAAACAAGAAAAATTTGTCCACACAAAACACTTGAATCGACTCAAATGCAAAAAATGATTATTTACAAAGATGAGGAAATATATTGATACAGCATATTTAATACACAGATAGACAAAATTAAGGTACATTAAAAATAAAGTAGAATTTGGTCCTTGAACAGTAATTCATATGTAGACCAGCAGTGGTATTTTGGACACACCGGAGTCGTAAAGTGAACAATCTCGGAAAATCACTTTTGCAATCAGGAGTGTCAAATATACCTGCTTTGACCATATCTGACATATCAATACTGTGTCAACATTGCGCACGTAGTAATGTTGTGTAGTGTTTTGTACCCCACTCAGTGTCACACTTTCATCTAACTAATGGATAAAAGATGTTTTATGAGATCTGCCTTAACTGCTGCATGTAAAGATTAAATGAAAGAGGAACAAGTATCAGTCCTTGTGGTACTCCACTAGTCATGCTGACCTGCAGAGGTTTAATTGTGTATTTAAGTGAAGCATCTCCATTCTTGCAAGTAAGACCTGAGACAGGACAGACCAGTTTACTAACCTACCCAACAATGAAGTGTGATCAACCAGGTCAAATGCAGCAGTGAGATCTATAAATACTAAAATAGCTCAGTTGTGACAGTTTTCAAAGGTGACAAAGTTAAAAAACAAACACATTTTACCCATATTAAGTCTTAGGGCACACTCACACTTGGCCCAGTCGTCCCTTACCGTGCCAAAGCCGTGCACGATTATCCCCCCTTTTTCTCCTGCACTCACGTTCTCCACTCAAACTGCGCCTGAGCACGTTTGAGCTTTCTGATCTAAGCTTTCCGCGATCTAAATGACAGTCTCAGATTTTTCCACTGCTCTTTATCCCGACTTTGTATGCCGTTGTCAGTCTGAATTTAAGGTGAATCCTATACAAACAGTCACAATAATGTCGGTGCTCCATGCTTGTGCACATGCATCCATACCGTGCCGAAGCTCACCTCTTCCAACCATGCCAGGGCTGGCAAAGTGTGCCATGCTTGAGTATGGAACGGTATGCTCACACTAGTCACATAAACAGGACTTTGGGGGTCAAATGTGCTTAGGCACGGTATGGATTGCCTAGTGTGAGTGCACCCTTACAGACCATTATATGAGGATTTAGTGTATGCATACGGTATAGATGTGCTTACACTCATGGATCTCCATTTAATGTCCCTGTAGGACCTAATATGGGTAAAATGTTTTTTTAAATCAAGTTAGTTACAATAATAGTGTGAATAATCATGGGTCATCACAAGATTAGATTAGAATTTACTTGTATTTTTGCGGAGACATAAAACAAATACATGTGTGGTGTTGATATAAAGAAGTGCCCAACAAATGCATGTGCTGTACAAAGGCGGTATCTCAGTCACTGTGTTATCTGCGCTTGCAGTGCATTGAGACACCTTTCACTAATTTGGCAAAGTAAACATGCGCGCTGGTGTAACGGGAGGAAGCTGGGGTCAAAGTTGGTCATCCCTCTTTATAAAAGGAAGAAATCTGTCTGTTTGTCCTTCCTCCTTGTCCTGGAGCTGTACAACCTGAAGCAATCAGCTTATTCCGAATAGGCATGTTTTAAACAGGGTCTGCAATACTGTAATTAATTTGCCTTAAAATAAAATTAACGTGTTAAAGTTTCCAGATTAATCAGGAGAGTTAACATGTTAATGTTCACAGGCCTAGTTTTTCTTAAACCTAGTCAGCTTTGGAAACTGTAACACATGTTCTGTTCTATTCCAGTATTACTGACAGCAGACAGGACAAAAACATGAGCAACATTACTGACTTGATATAGATGCATACAAACAAATAGCCACGTTTGACCATCTGGGCTCGGGCAGCAGTGTGCTGGCTCAGAGGGTTGTGATGGTGGCTGGGTTCCGTTCATATTTCCTTCCTGACGCTGGTTTGTCCACCAGTCACATGCTGGACTGTGTGATGGTGCTCCAACTTTATTTTCTAAGTTTCGACTCTGCTGTTCTATTAAACTGTCAAAAGCAGCCCTGCTGATTCAGTCCAGCCCTGCAAAGACTCTTTACTGTCAGCAGCAAAGCTTGTCACAATGTCCTTAAAATGATCAAGAGCTGCTTATTTTGACCAGAAAGCAGAGCCAGAAAAATATCAGCAGGCAGATTGTGTCTTGGGATATTGGCTTATCACAGATATTAGTTTAAGCTTTTGCTGGCATACAGCATAGAAACTGTTAACTGGCCTGAATTCTTATATTTACAGCTACTCTTGCCATTGATAGTTTGTTTTACAACTAAATATATTCAGCACTGATCTTCTGTCACAACTTGTAATTACAAAAATTCTAAGATATTTGCAAAAGTTAAATAATAATAGTAATAAGAAAGGCTAGTTTGACTCTAATTAGACATTCTTGTGACTGAAAATGAAAGTCTTTGAAAAGTGACACAGACATTAAACTTTCAAGTCCAACCATTTTTCTGCTTCTTACAGCTCGAATTAGCATTTACCCTCTGAAGGTGAGAATGAACACTGAATACTGCCATACTGAATATAATCAGAATGCTCTTTAGGTTATATTAAAATTTCTGTATTCATATTAACTGTAGCCCAGAGCATGCAAAGGAGCCGCTGACGATGGCTAATTCATCAGTGCTAATTTGCAGTATTAGAGGGAGAGATTGCCCTTGGTGGTTGCTTAAGCATTTCCCTTTTCTTTCCATGCTTACTGCTCCCTTCCTCATTTTTCAGCATCCTTTCATATCCACACTATCTGTCCCAGCCCTTATTCTGTCCACACATGCATAGCTAATGCAGCGTAGCTGCACCTCATCTTGTAAGAGTTCCCAAATGACGTCCAGTTTGTTTGTTTTTTGAAAGTAAAGCTTCATTTACCCAATATAGCCAACTGAGCTCTGTGCCTTTACAGCAACAATTTGCCAATAATTTATTCCGCTGCTCACATTTAGAGGTTGAAGGATTGTTGCGGGTTGATACGACTTTCAAGTGCACTCATTTCAAGCAACAACTTGTGTTCACAGTTTCCTCTCGATGACCTCTCGTGGCAGTTCAAATAAATATGTCAGCAGGAGTGAAAATCTGATTTCAGTGTTGAGGGGGACACCGAGGAGGGAGGTGTAAATTATGTGGAGGGTGTTTTTACTAAACACACACCAATATTCTTCTTGGATGTGTATTGCTGTGTTATGGCACTTACCTCAGTCAGCCTCTCTGCTGTTCTCCCCCTGTTACTTTCCTTCACAACTTGTCTTACAGTGTCGACCCTCAGTGTCCTTCAGTCACCAGCATTACATAAGATACATAACACTCGAGTTTGCTTGTATAATCAGCACAGGTGCTTTCAGTGCAAATTATGATATTTAAAATCATACTTTACATTAAACTTATATGTAAAAAAACATTTTGTTTAGGGGGACTCTATCTGGATGTCCCCCTAGGATTTACACCCTTGTTTGTCAGGAGTGGGTGAGTGTTCAGATGTCTTTAGGAGATAGTTTGGATGGATGATTTTATTAACAAACATGCAGCTAATAAACTAAAAACAGCTGTCGTCTTTTCTAATCTTAACCAAGCAATTTTTGTTCCTAAACCTTAACATCTTCTTTTGCTTTGGATTTTAGCCTATTTTGAAATACCCAAAAAGAAAAACTCACAGACCAGAATCTAAATCTTCCTCTAAATCTTCTAAATCTTTAGAAGCAGTGCAACTGCTTTTAAGCAGATGCCTGATATTAAGGCTCTGTTTCCTGAAGTAGTTTATTGTGAAAATTATTTTAAGCCCAAGGTGCAAAGTACAAAAGGATAGTTTATCAATTTAGAGGAGCATCTGGAGAAGCTGAAGATTATCCATCTTCCCATCTCAGAGCAATTACTTTGTGTTAGAAAATCAGCTTGAAATGGCTAAAACTATGGCATTAAGATTCTGTTCGTTATAACTCGTAATTCCTTAAAAAACTTTGCTTTACAAAATTTGTTCTTTGAAAGGGTTGAGAGTATTAGTCATTCCCTTTCCCACCCACGTCTTCCCAAACCAACAAGGGATTCAAACCAGCATCCTTCCTCTCTGACCCCAGGCATCCCACATGCAGGGCTTCTAGAGAAGACAAGTTTCCTTTGTCTTTACTTTCCTGTGGTTTTCCCCTGCTGAGTGTGTTTGCTCGCATAGTTTGACACTCAGTATGCTGTTTCTGCACACACTACATTTCACCATCCATATCTGCTGCTCATTTGGAAGGAGAACCGAAGGTCTGTGCAATATCTTCAGCTATCATATTTGCTCTGAAGCAGGTGCGACTCCACAATTGTTTTATCAGAGCCAGTAAATAGCTATGCTTCTACAGAAACATTTGAAGTTGCCCAAGAGTTCACAACGCATTTTCATGCAGAAAAAAAAAGTTATGCGTTTGCTTACGACGGCAAATGTTTCAGTAACCTTTTCTCTTCAGCTCTTTATCAGCTGCAAACCGATTCCTCCCACTGTTTTGTGTTTGGGTTGTGATGCCGTGGTTGTATTTGGAGAGGTTAATGGTGGATATTCAAAGGCAATGCCAAAACTGTGACTCAGAGTAAACCGAGAAATGTGGATTGTTGCCTCTGTTTGAGTTAAATTAAAACCCAGTCAAATGGAAAATACTCAAAGGGACAATTTAAGAGATCAAGACTGTGGCAGTATGTGAAGGTGAAATGATACAAGGTCATCCACAGATTGCGGACTTTCAACAAAAACGCAACAATCCTCAGTTTGTTTTAATTTTATTATCGTTATATTTCTGCATCCAAATTTCTAAACTATATGACAAGTGATGCTTTTTTAAGGTTAGCAGTTATATTTGGATTTTTATTTTTTTCTTTTAAGTTATTTCTTTCTTTAAAATTTCTTTCATCGAAGATACTACACGTCCCCCAACACATCTACTTGTCCATAAGATTATTATTTATAGAAATTAGAAACTATTTCAGGTTGCTGTTTTTCACATATCCTGCACTCTTGACAAGGAGATATTTTTTAGTCAACAGTTCAAGTCACTGCATTGATTTACAGTTTGAAAATTGCCGTTATCGTGCAGCTTTAAGCAATAAATAAAAAACTTTTACATGATAATTTTTGAAACATCCTCCAAGAATATTCACACCAGTTTCTTGCAGATCTGGATAGTAGATGTTCTTGCTCTCAGCCAAATTGTTTTGTCTTTTTCTCATACGAACTTGGAGAAAATGTCTGGAGAATGAGCTCCAGTCTGGAGTTTTACACATGTAGCACATAGCAGGAGCTTGCTCCTGTCAGATGTTTTCTCGTCTGCTGGTAATAGTGTGTTTTTGCTCGGGCTAGAGCATGCACTGGGAGGACTCATCTCTAACAATGACTGCTTCTGCATTGATATCAATACCTTATTGATTTGGACGAATCTTGGATTGGGCCAATATTAGAATATCAAACAGCTGCTATGGTATCTCCAGGCTTTTATTTTGAAAAGAAATGCAGAAAAGGAATTGGTGCTGCTGTGGTGGCGAAGGCAGGGTGCGTTGCTAATTGATGAGGTGGAGTGGTTATCACAGGTTAATTTGCATGATGTAGGCATGCATGCAAAGCTTTAATATACAGGCAGCATGGTGGCTTAGTGGTTAGCACTGTTGCCTGACAGTAAGGAGGTCCTGGGTTTGAATCCAGGTCTGCACGTCTAACATTAAGAGGGTCCTGGCTTCCATGCCTGGCTGGGGTAGGACCTTTCTGTGTGGAGTTTGCATATTCTCCTTGTGTCTGCGTGGGTTTCCTGCAGATGCTCTGAAGAACGCTAGCTGGTCAGTTTGTCAATATTTCAGGCATAAATCAAGAGAAACTGGGAAGCCCAAAGGTTCAAAAGAGGCCGTATGTCACTAACACTAAAACTAATGTAAAAAATAACTAATATAAACTAATATCTGTATATGTCTGTATACTCCCACGATTTGTTACAGCCACCGAGTACACAGGCCAGAGCTGCTGGCCTTAATGAGGCATCGCATAAAGTCCGCCCCCTAGGAGATAAACGATTGTGATTGCCCTGGCAGGTTTTCAGACGAGTGGCATCGGCTGTGAATGGGAGGGTTCCCAGACCATTTTCACAAAGAGGATTTATTTGCGTCGTGAGTTAAGAGTCTGATTTACCAGGCTACTTTCAACCTGCATGTAAAAGCTGTATTTAAAACATTTTGCAGGTCTGTCAGTACCTGTCAGGCAGCTAAAAAATGAGCAATCCCCTCTTTTTCTCGAAGATCCTTCTTTTCCCCATTCAGATGACTAGCCTAACACATCATTATGAGAATCCTCATATTTAATGTGAGTAGGATATTTAAATGACTCAGCTATGCTCCAAGTCCTCAGCATGCTCGTGTTACGTTGCTCCACCAACTCACCACTGAGAAGGTTTCTTTGTTTTTGCAATCCTAAATAAAACCACAATGCTTTTAGATTGGACCTTTGTTCTGCTGTGGCTTGATGAAAATGTTTCACGACTATGAATACGCTCTCAGTGTTGCTGTTTCTTATATAGGGATAGTGGGTTTCTTTGTAAATGTGTGTCAAATCATTCTCATTCATGTCTGAAAACAACAGCAGACACAACAAACAGCTGAATTCTGCATTTATTGAAAAGATGAAATATTGAAAGATAAACTCTCTTTTTCTCTTTTCTCCTTTTTTCTGCTTCCCGTTGCCGCTGCCTGCTGATTTCTGCGTAAAGGTAAGAATCTTGTCTTCTTTAAGTATTTGTTGAGCTGCCTTAAGAGATACTAACAGGACATTTGAATAATGTATGCTCGGTTTGGAATCTTTTTGAAAGTAAGTGCTCCGTTAAATCATCAGAACTGCATTTCCAGTGCTCAGCAGTGCAGTCACAGCAGATGTAATGGAACAAGATGAACCCTCCACAAAAAGCAAGAAACCAGAGATCCAGGACTCCTGGGCAATGTGCCTTTAACTTCAGACGAGCAGCTACAACACTACACGAAACCCCGGGACGCAGCTGAAAAAACGCTTGTTTTTGAGGCAGCCCCCTTATTAAGCAGTGAAACATTCTTAAATGAATTCTGGGAAGGTTTGAAGTTAATCTCACTAACCCCCGAGCTCCTTCACAGCCATTAAGAACCAGCCATCAGCCGCGCTGCCTTTGAAAACAATCAAAGCTGCTCTTCTGCTTATGTTGCTGTTGCATTGGCGTTTTTCAAGCTCAAAAACTGCAAAGATTAATTTATCAGACCCGATTATCCGTCTGATGCTGCCGTTTGCGTGAAATTAAATGCATGTGTGAATAGTGTTTCTCCTCTGGGACTTTTGATATTAGCTCTTTTTGAAGATAATGATTTACTTATGGGTACAGCATTCAATTAAAAAAATCACACAGTGTGTGAGAATGTCAGCCACAGCAGACTCAGTGAATATGATGATGTGTCCTCCAAAGCTCAAAGTCAGAAGGCTTGTGGGACTCATTCAGAGCATTGTGACATCGCTGCTCTTTTCTTTATTCTTTCTGCATGATGCTCTACATCTGCCACAGATCACAGAGCAAGACAAAAAAAACCTCCTTTTGTTTCTAGCTATGAGTGGAACTGAATGTGAAGTGATGCGCAGAATACTAAACTAAAAAACTGAAGTTGGAGCAACACATGTGAAGTGTAGTAAAATCGAACTGATGTGCTTTTAAGAAGACACTGTGTGCTTAGCGCCGACCTACCGCATCTCCAGCTTAACTGTGTAATTTGCGTTGGAGGGCAACAGGAAGTCATAAACAAAACAACCGAAGCACAACCTCTGCCAAATGCAACAGTCTTCATTTGTCTCCAAGTAAACACTTGGAAACAACACAAAGCGACCGCAGAGTTCATTCCTATAGTTCATTTCAATTTAAAGCATATTTCCGCTAACGCTGGAGCCGACGTTATTATGAAACAAAGCAGATTCAATTAGACAGATGCGAGAATGAGAACCAGAAACACAAACTGGAGAAAAAGAATATGGCTTTCCTTTGTGCCTTATCTCCCAAGAGCCTGCCACTGCAATCCTGAGTCTAATCTCCTCTTTGTTTTTGCTGGCATTGTTTTCCCTTGTGTCCATCACTCTTTACTACTCCGACAGTTTATCTGAAATTCAATGAAATGTTCACAAAAACACCTCAGGCTGTTAAATGTGTGTGGGGGGGGTTGCACTGGCATTGGGGACCAAAAAAAGCCCTCTGCCCAGCGAAAAATCCAAACCCTCTGTCGACAAAGGTTTGTATTGATTTCCTGAAGGGGCCTGCAATGTGGTAGCTATTACAAAAGCTGGCGCGGGACGCTGCATTCTTCCTTTGCGCAATCATATTTGTGACAGCCTTTAAGTTATTATGGCATGATATCAGTGAAGGTGGTAGCCCACGGTGGGAGGCTGTTTCTTCATATCATTGCTGAACTCCAGATCAAACACTGGGACAGACCTCAGATGAGACAAGTGCGGGGACCACTTAGGGAGAAAAACACCTTCTGAGAAAAACTGGCAAAAATTAATCTCCCTAACCCTCAAGCTCCACAGCCACCAGGAGGCATCAAGAATGGACGGAATGATTCCTCTGAAATCGATCAAAGCTGCCTCACTGCTTCATTGTGTTGCATTGGAATGTCTAAAGTTAGAAATCACACAGCAGTTATTGCCCTCAGTCATTTCCAACTGGTCAATTCTTCTGCTGAATCAGCTAAAGCATCAAACCCGCAGCTCCACAGTTTGAAAAGATTTTACATTTTAACTTTGTGGATGCATTTTCTTTCTGAACACATGTTACAGGCAGCATACTTCAGAGGAAATGCAGTCCCATGATGCACATAAGAACAAAACAAACATGAGGACTGCATGTTCATGATGCTAGGTTTGTCTAAACAAGGCTTTAAGGATCAGTGTCTACATAGCTTTTTTTTTTGAGTGTCAATTATTGTCAATGAGGAGAGAACGTCTGCAGCATCAGGCGGCTGCACGGAGAAAAAGTGCAGCACCCAGCATCTTTTTTTCCGAGCACTCCGCCCTTTTTTCTGCAGCTGCTCTGAGCACTTCAAGTGCTTCAAAGTTTAAAATTTCTCAACTTTTCAGAAAAGCACTGGTGACATCACTGACGCTCTCTTCAACGAGTAATATATCGTTGTGTTGTGTCGTTGTTTCAACAAGAAGTAGATCAGTCAGGACTCGAAGATGAAGGAGTAGCTGGTGTTGGCCATCGCCATGTGCCCGCAGCTCTACGATATGTCTGACAAAAACTATCCTGCCAGGGAGAGGACAGCCTGTTTACGTGTTTGTGTTTGTCTGTGTCATGCACCCACATCCTCAGTGATCTGTGTCTTTTTGCCACAGCAGTCTATATCATTATTAAGCTCCTCAACTATACAAGGTCTGAGGGAAAGCACCCTCTGTTTGATGCTTTAAAAAAAAGGATTTCAAACAGGAAACAGTTCAGTAAAAGCAACGTTGCAGTGTCGATCATGCAGTGGCCCTTGTCAAAATATTTTTGTCATTGCGACAAGACCACAAGCAGCATTTTTTTACTCAGCGCACATGCGCTTCATCCCAGCACTGCTGAGCACTCGGCCAGCGCTTCTCTGCCCCCAAAAAGGTGCCATGTGGTCACGGATCCTAAGATGTTGTTGTTGTTGTTGGGTTTTTTTTGTTTTGTTGTTTTGTTTTGTTTTGTTTTTTATGACTGCCCCCAAAATATATAAAACTCATTTAACATTTAAATTGCCTTCCATCTTTTGTCCTGACATGAATGTCTTCTCTCCCATGAAGTCCTCCTGAAACTGTAGCGTTTTACTGTTGTCAGCCATGTTTGCATGATTAAGAAAATAAACGTCAAGTTTACTTTGATTGGGATAGTTCTTAAAATCTTTGAGCCTGACAGAGAAAATTATTTCATTTCTCCCCAGCATGCTTCCAGGAGATCTTAATACCATAGCTGCGGGGTGTCATGTCTGTCTACAGCAGTGAGCTGTCATGGCTGCTGCTCGTTCATCCCACCCGGCTTCTCTCAGACTTCCACAGCATCTAGTCTCCTCTGAAAATCTTGGTGACAGCCAGATTCATTCCTGTAGATTTTTGTATCATTATACTGTCTTGGTTTGCGTTGACATAAGCCTGTACTGTTTGATAAAAATCAAACCTGGGCTTTATTAAATGATCTTATCTGACAGTGATACAGACGCATGGTTGTTGTAGCAGTCAAGATTTTCTAGAATGTTGGTACGTTTAATGGCTGACTGACAGGGTGACTTACGCCTGGGACACACATCCTGTGTCTACTCTGCAGCGCCAGTCAGCTGCGGCTCGCTCTCTGTAGATGTTCATACATGCAGTGTCTGCTGCAGGCAGCGCTGCTGTCTTTCTACATGGAATTTTCCTTGAAAAATTCCCTTTGATATGAAAGTGTTTGATGTCATTATGATACATTTAATTCATATTTAGTTTAGACAGACAACCGTGTGCCGTGTGTGGGGCGGGGGAAGTGCAAGGCAAGCTGCAGCTCGATCTGCTGCGAGAATGAAATGCCAAGTTTATTACCTCTGATCGGTCAATTTGGACTGAACAGTCTCATGAAAATGACACTTCACATGTCTTCATATTATAAACTAACAAAATTTGTTAAAGCAAGTCATTTACTGCTTGTAAGGTCATTATATTAAGCAGAGTTCTGATCCTGTTCAGACACTGCGGGCGTGTCTCCAGGCTGGTACAAAGCGCACCGTGTTGTTAGATAAAGTCAGTCCTATCAAATCAGTGATCAGTCTTAGTTAAAAAGCAGAACTTAACTTCACTACATTGGGTCTCTGGTCTGACTGTCATTTATCCTGAAATAAAAGCCAGAACCAAGTTAAAGTATTGTCTGTTTTACACATTAAGATGTTTCAAATGTTTCACTAAATGAAGGGACTCACTGTGCAGACGCGCTTGTGAGAGGTTTTATTTCAAAAGACACACTGGAAATGTTGAAACTACATTAAAAGTTGCTGTTATATTTTCAGTATGACTGGCAACACGTTATTTCTCCGTCTGTTTTAGCAGAGTACCGTGCGCATCTTGCCGGAAAAAAGCTGAAGTATTGCGCCAATGCTGACATGTGTCCGGCGTCCGTCTCCCATGTGTAACTTTTAAAAAAAGCAGACGTGCTGCCGATGCAGATGCAGGATGTGTGTCCTGGGCGTTAGGTTATGTGAACGAAGGCTTTGATAATGTGAGTGTTTCTTTGTGATTCAGGTGTGAGGACATGGTGGATGTGAGGAGACTGAAGATGCTACAGATGGTACAACTGTTTAAATGTGAAGAAGATGCTTTACAGGTAGGACACACAACAACACTCAAACAAACAAACACAGTATCACTTCTTGGACTGATGAGATGAAAATCTGTGTGCGCGTTTGTATGTTTGTGTGTATTTTAGGCCGTAGAGTGGCTTGGTGAGCTGTTGGACGCACTGTTGAAGACTCATGTCAGACTTGGGGACGACACTCAGGAGACCAGGACCATGTTAGACAAACACAGGAAGTTTGTGGACGTCGCTCAGGTGAGACACTTCAGAATACATCTGATCTATTGTCAATGTCAAAATATTGATGAGAATGACTTTAAATAGTAGTTCACATCCAAAATTATTATTAAGCAATTTAACTATGAGAGCGTCTAACAGTGTATTTTAAGGAAACCTTGCCTGAACAAAGAGCTGTCAGTCACATCACATCAGAAGTAATAACTACGTTTTCATGAAAATGATCTTTTTGGATAAAGGGCAGATGTGCTCTGTCACTAAAGGGAAAGAAACATGAAGCAATATGTGATTTGAGCTAAGGCTAACTACAGCACCTTAACATGCTAACATGCTGATGTTAAGCAGGCATGTTTACCATGTTCACCATTCAATTTTTTTTTCTTTTGAGATATTAAAATGTATCCTCTGGGAGACATGAATGTCTCAATTTTATGGCAATCCATCCAATAGCTGTTGAGACATTTAAGTCTTGAGCATCGTTGTAGACTGACTGGCTAACATTTCCATCCCAGGAACAATGCTGCGACAATGGCTCAACATTTCACACCATCAAAAGGATGAAATCATTCTGAAAACAAACTAAGAATAAGGTGAGATAACTCTTTTTGTCTCTTGCTTGCATCCTTTGTCCTTTTGTTTTCAGAGCACCTATGATTATGGCCGTCAGCTGCTACAAGCGACCGTCGTCCTCTGTCAGTCTCTGCGCTGTACGACACGCTCGTCCGGGGACACTCTGCCGAGACTCAACCGTGTGTGGAAACAGTTTACCGTCAGCACTGAGGAGAGACAGCAGAGACTGGAGCTGGCTCTGAGCTTCCACACAGCTGCTGAAAAGGTGAGTCAGGCTGATAC
>JAPXVT010000007.1:31751847-31762482 GCA_029823135.1 Acanthurus reversus | reverse complement strand
CAGTCGCGTAACTGACGTCATAACATTTTCTCTCCTCTCACAACCAAGATGCCTAACTCCCCCTTCGAGTAGCTGCAGCTCAACAAGACCTGATTTTTAATGGTTTTCACCTGTTCAGCTGGAAAAACGCTGTGAAATCGTCTGCCATGCTGACGGCCATGTCTGTATTGAAAAGTGTCGTTTTACTTTACTGGCTGATGACAAAATTCAACTTTCTTTACATGAAAAATTATTTTTTAAATTGCCAGCCATCATATGTGTAATCCAGGGCACAAGCCAAATGGGATCAACAAATAATTTGTCCCTCTCTATTGACTACTGCTCATATTTTTCTGAATTAAAGTCCCATGGCCTGGAAGTAGAGGGATGAGACTTAGCACTCTATTATACTGTGCCAAAGGATGTGTCCATATTTGAGTTGCAAGTGATGGAGAAAACAAGCGTGTACAACTTTACAAGTGTCCTCTTTTCTGCTCTCTGTCCCCGTTTTCCTCTCCATTACGCCACACACATCATCATTAATACTGACCTAATCATCACCCAACACAAATGTCTTTTGCCTTGCATGGCCCATTATCAGGCAGCAAAGATGCAAAATTAAAAAGGCAGTCATCGACCCAAAAGGGCAGACTCTAATGGCAGAAGGCCGTCCACTTCATGAATGTGTTAGACTGATAATGATAAAATCTCTAACAGAGGTCAGGTCGGCTCAGCCTGATTTATTCTCTCTCCCTCCACCCCTCATGATCTCTGGCATATACTGCCCCCCTCCTGCAGAGTGACAGAAACAAATTAGGCATTGTGTTTTTGTGTTTACTTGGCTTTATTTGGTTGAGCTGTTTGACTGAAACAGCATTTTCAGGATTTAATTTTTTTCACAAGACAAAGTTTTTCTTGTAAGCTGAATACTTGAGTTCTCCAAATTGTGGTGAGGACAGATCCACTCGAATGGGCTTCACAACAACACGTCTTCCATATCTGGTTTTAAGATTGCTTTTTTGAAATTGAACCAAGATTTGTGCATTATCTCTCCACTTCTTGTGCAAACATATAAGTGTGACACATATCTGGAGAATGTTTTTTATGAAGGGGAGATGCGATAATCGCTCAACCCTGGAGCCGAGGAGCTCTCTGAGGAGCCTGGAAGGGGAAGCTCTAACTGACTCCATTTCAGCAAGTTTATCTAACCGACTTGCTGCCAAAAATGCCTCTCGGGTCATTTAGCCACTGTCAACAATTCAGATGAGGCTGCTGGCCCATGAAGGAGGACAGAATGGCAGCACCTCAGAGAATCAGTGTGCTAGGAAAGCTTTTAGTCAGTCAAAAGCTTTTTAATTCCATGCTTATATGGAGGACATTGAGGTTATCATATAGAATGTTAAGCTAGTACAGCTCCACTTATCAATAGTTTTACATTAACAAAATCATTAAATGACTATATGCAGTGTGAAAAGCCCAATAAGACACCCTTGTCTGCAGTCCTCGTCAGCTTAAAGAACTTTTTCTGCCTCTTTCAGCTCAGTGTTTTGCTTGTGCAGAGTTAAAAGTAGAGTGAGTAATGGACCTACATTCATGATTTGCATGGAAATCTTCCTACAAATCTGCTTGATGTGTATTTATATACAGTGATGATGTGGAGATCTTCTGTCCTCACGGTCAAGAAATCAATGAATGCAGTTTTCAGAAATTCCATCAAATTTTAATGAAATGAAAATAAATGTTAGGTCCATCATATTGACTATAGACTTTGGGGTATGAGCCTAAATTTGTGCAAAGTGACCAACTGTGCTGCAGCCCCTGACCCCTCAAGTGCAAAAGCATAATTTTTCTGTGTCACAGTGGTGGTCTTTGATTGGTCTAATTGCTCATATGTTTGGAAATACCTTAGTTCAAATCATTCTCATATGCACAGTTAAAGATCAGTTTCCCTGTGCAATGAATTTTTTTCTTTACGCTCTTCACTCTTAGTGTCATTAATATAAAAGCACGCAATATAAAAGTGAGACAAAAAGACAATAATAAATCTCTAAATGGAGCTGTATTAAAAGCCAAGTGCCTGTGCAATTGTTTGCAAAATGTCTGTGCAAGAGAGAGTCTGTTATACAGACTGAGGCATGCTGACAGGATGTTGTCTTTGGATGTGCAGTGTTGCAGAGCAGAGCGTGCAAACACGTCGGGCACAGGGCGCCATGTTGAATTTTAGGCTAAAGCTGAAGCATAGTAACATAGGACATGAGAGTCTATGGTGACAAATGGCAAAATCTTGGGGTTGTCACAAACCAGCTCAAAAGTATGTGACAGTGGAGGGAGATCACACTATGTCCAGATAGGTTTCTAGTTTTTAATAAGGAAAAAAGGAATAATCACTATATCAGGTTGTGCTTATCAGTAAATCAGTTTGTCTGCAATTTCTGTGTGAGGGGAGAAATGGTGAAGAGTGTATGGTGTGTGTAAGTGCATCCAGTGTTGGGCAGTAGCATCACTACAAGTAGCATCCTAACTAACTTATCTACATTTCTCAGTAGCGTGGTATTAACGTCACTACTTTCTGAGTCAAATTGCTTTTTGGTAGCGAAGTTGATTTGTTGACCAAGTAGCGCAGTAGCGTCCACAAAAGCTACAAGTTACTTCCCAGGAAAAGCTCTGAAGTGCAACAAACTTGTTTTCTGCGTAGGTCTGGATGAATTTAAGAGTAATAAAACTGAAGATAAGAAACATGACTGACGCCACCTCCACTCTGAGGAATGTAGACAAGGGGAGCACTTCCACACTAATCCTGCAGTTTATAGTACTTGCTGCTTCACTGTTGGCTTTTCTTGGCAAGACCCGCCCTTCTCTGACTCTGATTGGCTACAGTGCGCTTCTTGGCGCATCTCTCACGTGTCTTACCATGCTCAGGCCAATGGCTAAAAAAAAAAGGTCGAGAGACAAAGAACAGTATGTACAAGAGAGAGAGAATGACATCCTGATGTCACATGATATTTGTAGGACGTGTTCATGTTCTAATGTCCCCAAAAAAGGAAATTTTAAAATAAGTTCTGTTGTTTTTATTGTTCATATTACTTTTATTTATTATGCTGTTATTGAATGAAAAATGTATTTTTCCTATCACTGAGACAACGCTGTTTTGACATGAAGTTTAAAAAAAAAAAAAAAAAGTAGCTTTGCCAGTAGCAAGCTATTTTTTCTCGTAGCTTAGCTTGCTACACTTCTCTGTGGAAAGCTTAAAGTAGTGAAGCTTTCATTTGATGTAGAGTAACTGGTAGCTTAGCTCACTACATTTTTCACGTGGCTTGCCCAATACTGAGTGCAACACAACAGCAACAAATGACAGTACGGCTAAGAGGAGAGAGACTGAGGAAAGCTTGCACAGCCTATTTAAATCCTCCTGAGCCAGGCACGCCTCCCCACTGCTTTTTCCCCCTTGAGTTTGTAATGTAAAATGTTAATCAGGCCATTATGATGATAAAAACAAGATAAAATATGAACAGTACTGAGATTATTCAGTTCGTTACAACTTTATTCCAAGTACTGAAGCTTTTTCTGACACTTTTGTGTCAAATAGTAGGTAACCCAAAATCTGTACACGGCATCACAAGCCAGTGTCGGCCTAGTTATTTATCTGTACCTTGTTTACTGAAGGATGCAATGGAAACAGCTGACAGAGTAGCAGATACAGCCCAGGGCACTCTCCTATGCACCGGTTTGATTTGGGTATTTATTCAAAGTTCCACCATTGGTTCAAAGAGGAGACCGTCTGGAAAGGAAGTGAGTTCATGATTCATAGAAAGCTAAATAGAATGTGATCAGAGAGGATGAAATCACGGTTGCACATACTGATTGTGTTTCCTGTGAAGTGTAGAAATCCCCTTGTGAAAAGATCTCTGTAAGAGGAACAAGACCTTAACATAGTTTAGATGATCGAAGCTGACTGCTGCTGTGCGTGGTGTATTAGTTTCTTTCCCATTAGTATGCCGGGGAGTGTTCTGTGCTCTGCAGTGATTATCAGCTTGGTGAGATGCAGGGCCACCTCAGGGTCAAACAAAGAAAGAGGATGGGGGCAGCAGTTTATCCCTTTTGGCCTCATTAGTTAATTAGGGTGCAGACTGGCAATCTCACTTGCATTGGCCTCCGAGCATGCAGAGAGAATACATGAAAGATTCGAGACTTGTGCTCGCACCAAAACAAAGCTTGGATCAGACAGGAAGTAGAGTCTGACTCTCAGTCGCTCGCTGCCTCACTGTACGGTAGATTTTATATTTCAGTTTCACTTCAACCTGAATTTTACATACAAGCTCGAGTTTACTTGATGGATTTCAAACATTTCCAACTGTCCCTTAATAATATAAGCCTGTGCAGAAAAACAAAACACTTCAGTCGGCTCATGCTGGCCATGTGCATTAATGCTACAAGTGATGCTCCATGAAACACTAGTGACTCATGCAGTGGAAATTTACTGGACGTGGAGGTGACAACAGGTTTGACACTTGTACAGGTTGCTGTGAACATGCAGTATATGGAGTGTGTTGTGATAATTCAGTCCAACATCAGCCCAAATCTACTTTTGAAATGTCTGATTGAACCTAAAATGGCTTTTTTTTCCCTCTGGAAAAAGAGCCATTCAAAGTGGCCAGTTCTGTAATTCTGTAACTACCTCTGAATTGTAGTTGCTGTTGTTTCTGGTCTTATTAAATGGACCGGTAAAAGCAGTACATACTCACAATTTACCTGCTGCAGTAAATAACATTCAATTATGAATGTGTTTCAGTCACTATTCAAACTTCAGTTGCTTTGATTCTGGTGACTTTCAGACTGCTAATGCATTTGCAATTTTCAAACAGAACTTTTGACCTGTTTTATACCAGCTGGTGTGTTTCCAAGGTGACCTGTGCTGAAACTTTTAATACTTTAACCTTAGAACAACTTATTCAAGAAAGCAAACGATACCAACAATAGTGAGTAGTCTCTGTTGCAGCGGTGCTGTAAGACTTTTCACAGAAATAAAAGCCAGCAGAAAAAAGATACATTTCAATGTTGATCTGTTAATACACTTGCCAATGCCTCCACCATTTATTGTTTTCAATGGCCTGTTAAAAGCAACATTATGTAGCTGTTTTAACTCAAAATAACAGCTTCAAAATCATTTTGATGGTACGCTCACTTGTAATAGGGAACATGTCCCCTCTTTCATACGCACACCTGCCCCTGACGCTTGTTCTCGCACTAGGTAACGTGGGTTGAGCGGGTCTGAATTTCTATGAAAAATGCATCGGGCTTTACGGCAGTACGAGGAACCTAAAAAAGAGGAAATGACCAGCCTCTGTGTGGACGTGGACAGACCGTCAAGAACAGGTTGGGGAGGCAAAGGCGCACTTCGTATTCACGATAGTGGTGTAAAAAGTGAATTGCAGTCCAGAACTGCAGGTGCACAAAGTTGCAAAAACATCAATTATTAGATAATGTTGCTTTCACAAATAAATAAACAGCAAGTGTTTTTAACATCAGCAGCACTTTGCTGTTAGAGGTGAGACTTCAAAGCTGATTCAGAGGGCTAAGATTGAATGATAAAAACGATTTAAGATTCATTGTAATGCATCTAAATTATTTCCTCTACTCCAATTTTATGTCCCTAAGGTTTCTGTTTTACCTATGTAATTGCACCTTCGCTGACTGGGTGACATTTTCATCCAGTCTGCTCTTTAGAAACGTACAGGTCTCTGATATAGAAGTGAGAGGCAACACCTTGCTTTTACTTGGGGTAAAAGCATTCAGCTAACATCATGTCTAAAGCATCTCAAAAGCCATTAGCTGTACCTGATGCAAAGTGCTGAAAGTGGAGGAGACAAAAAGGCACTTCACTTCATGCCTCAGTGTTTCATTTGTGCAGGAGTTTTATTTTAGTTTGAAGGAAGACAGAGCAAGCAGCCAGCAGTCACCACAGCACAGTCTGGATTTATCCCTGGCATCGCTGACCCTGTGAGTTACTTCAGCACATTTTAGGTTGTTTTTACCCATGATAGTCCGAGGGACTCGGTTCGACTGCGGAGTGAAATTGCAACAATGTGACACTTTGATTTGATTTGGTTCGCTTTCACGCTGCACTTTTTCAAATGAACCAAACCTTCTGAACATCATCACATAGGCGTAATGACTGCTCCTCTGTGGCGGTAATGCAGCAGTAAGCACCAAAGAAGAAAAAGAAGCAGAATAAGAAGAAAACTGCTCATCTATTGAAATGAGCAGAGAAAAGAAATCCGTCCCCTTAGAAGAATAAAAGCATTTATTTTGATAGATGAGCCATATGTTACTTTGCAATGTTGTTGATAAAACAGCTCTACGAAGAACGATGAATTAAATGAACCACTTGCAAGTTTTTATTTACTTGGGTGAAATTGGCTGGGTGGCACGGTCACACAGTGGTTCGCACTGTCGCCTCATAGCAAGAAGGTTCTAGATGCAATCTCTGGCTGGGGCAGGACCTTTCTACATGGAGTTTGCATGTTCTTGCTGTGTTCGTGTGGGTTTCCTCTGGGTGCTTACGCCTTTCTCCAGTCTGTACCCTTGGCCAAAGACTGGCTAAGATCCGGAGTTGGTCCCCGGGCGCTGCGCTGTGGCTTTCCACTGTTCCTTAGGGATGGGTTAAATGCAGAGAACACATTTCACTGTCCACTGTATATGTAACCACTGCGTTTTTGAAGCCTCGCAACAAGCAGAGCAACATAAGTCCGCTTTTACTGAATGCATGTGCACTCCCACTGGGGAGGACAAACCTAACACTGGCACGACTCCAGCTCGATATTTTCCACTAGCCTGCTATTTGTAGCACAGGTACAGGTATAAAGCACTGCAGTTGAGATAAATAATAATCAGCAATTTCAAAAAAGATGTATCTGTTCACTCAGTCTCTTTTTATTTTGCTCATGTGACTATTGTTTTGATAAAGAGAGTCTGTTATAATTTCTCTGTCCTCTCTTCATTTAAAAGATATTACATTGTCTTTTTTCAAATTATAGCTTGGCCTCAGTTGTATTGCTTTTAATTATAATGTACCAGGGGATTTGACCTTGTGACAGAAAGACCCTGCAGGAAGTTAATTGGTAGGAGCTGAAGCATATTCAGGTCAGACCTGGTTCAAATTACTTGGAAAGTGCAGTGGGTAGGGTTTGTGAAAGAGAGGGCAATAAATTAAAGCCTTCCAGGGCCAACTTTGTCACTGTTAGTCTGCACTGCACTGTTTCAACTTTCCCATTAGGGTAATGACCACCAGTCTAGTTGTATATCGTGCAGCATGATAAAAATTTCTCGCTGAAGCGAATGAGTGTTTGCTTACACACGTACGAGATGTCAAATTTCCTCCTGACATCTGCTTAGAGTATCATAGCACATTAGAGGATGAGACATTTTCTCTTCGGATAGTCTGAAAGCTTTTCTCTTGAATCATCACTAAGGCAAAATTTCCACTTTGAACACACAGTACGTCCTAATGTAGCAGGCAGGATGCCGGAGCACAGCTGCCGCGCTCCTCAGCTGCAGCTCCTGTGGGCAGTGAGCAGAGCTTTAGATCTTTGCCTTGTGTTTCATAATCTCCATTCATTGCACCATTTACCGTCACTGCTTTTAGATGTAGTCACCGCCAGATTTAATGTTGTAGTTTTTTTTTTTTTTTCCCTTCTGCTGCCCTTTGCAGTCTTTTTATCCTTTTGTGTATCATATTTCCAAGTTGAGTCATTTGGTGCTGTCAGAATAAAGGTGCTCAAAATTGGTCAGAGATGGTTCTCTTGCTGCTTGGCCCCAGTTTAATATCCAGATATTATTAATGACAGAAGAGGAGCAGCGATTGGAAATGTATCAGGGAGTTGTTTATTTGGAGATGATGAGGTGAGATGGCACATTTCTGATCAATAGAGGCTGTAGAAAATAGCCACAGTGCGACTAGTGTCAAAATTTTTTATGCTGCAAGCTGGTGGGAAAAAAGCTGTTAAAACTGTTGGTATGTGCTCTTCCAGATTCACTCCTCTCCACTTGTAGAACTGTTGGATGAAAACTGAAGTGGTGGTGGGTTGGGGGAATGATGGCAACAATCATAATCCTGACAAAGCTGTGTTGGTGAATGACTGAGAGATGTGAGGAGAAGGAGCTTAGCCGCTGACGCGTCTATGTCAATTTGATTAAGGCCTGACACCCACACACAGCACATGGAAACGGCTGCTTAGTGCTTTGTGCAGTCTCTCAAAGTACAGCAGGTTAATGATAAGTGGTGAAGACAGTTTTGAATGTGCTCCTGAAAGGCTAATTTATCTGGCTTTGAAACACAAATTGAAAACATAATGCGAAAACTTCAGTTCTGTTAGGAGGCTCAATGTAGCCGCTGTTATGTTCCCGCTCACCTGCAAATTCATCTTCTTTTAAAGTGCAGAGAAAGGTTCAGAATTACTATAGAAACTAATCTGCTACTATTAACTTCATGCTGTTGTTACTAAGAGTATAACTGCAAACAAATCAATGGTTTGATGCAAAACCTCAGTGTTGGTGTCACTACTCCTAACATTCTCCATACAGCAGGGAAAAAAGACAAAAAGAACTTTTTTGTGAACAATTAAAACCAGTGTTTTAACCAGCAAAAGTAGAGAAAAAAAAATCAAATGAAATGTCATGTTTTAATAACGTCCCGCTTTGGTGAAGCCTGCCCCGCCCCTGCACAGTGCAGTGCCTTCCTTAATCGGTTACGAAAGAGAATAAGCAAAGATGAGCTTACTGAAGTATTTTCAAAGGAAAAGAAAGGCAGACGAGGTGGGTCGACAGAGCAGGCATTTGGTGAGCCAGATGCAACATAATGTTAACATTCATACTTACAACAGTAGATGGTAACGTTTACGTTCATTGTTCCGACAGCAGATGTAACGTAATGTTCCGACAGTCTAAATGAGTGTGGCAGATATGAGTCTCCCCTCTCCCGTTCAGACAAATGTTCACCATTGCTACCAAAATGACAACCACATTTGTGACTTGGCCTGGCGATGTCAGGCTAAAAACAGCAACAGCCCTAATAAAAATCATTTGGCAAAGTGGCCTATACACCACCCACTGATGGCGACTCCTCTGATTAACTCCAATGTTTTCATTAAAAGTGTGTTCATCTGCCTCCTCTTCACAAGCCTGTGCTGTTGCATCCAGTTAGTGTAAGTAAACAAACAGGCGTGGCCAGCTTACAGCCATATGACCGTTCCCTTCTGCATACAAAGGTGCAGCTAGGCTGTGGGTGTACTCAGCTAGCTTGTCAAAAAATTTACTTATTACTGCCAATGAAAAATAATTACATTAATTCATATAATTTATTTACCATGATAGTCATAGAGGGACCAGGGCTCTGTGTACAAAAGGTGCTGTTGCCCCCACGCCAAGACTCTTGTTCCACAGGAAACACTGAAAACATTCATCAGTAGTTTATTAGCCACAATTCTTACCTTAGCAATCAAGGCACTCAGGTAGGCTGCTGGTGTATTGTTGATTAGAAAAATAAATAACAATTCCAAATCACGTAAATGTCGGTTTTGTTGCATCGTAGGAATCTGAACAGGCCGCCACAGCAGACCAAACTGTACATGTGAAGTCAGAGCGCTGTGGAGCCTGAGCTCTTTGCATCTGGACTTAAATCATATATCTGCTATGATGAGGTATAGCGGGGCACATGCATGGTAATAAACCATTCCACTGCATTAGTTATCGCTTTGGAACAGTCCCAATTTGCAGGGAGGCCGATCGACCACGGGTTTACAGAGATGTGCTTGTCTTTAGAAATAGTCTGTTTCAATTGTTTGGATTTGCCGCCTGCAGAACCAAACATCCTGCACCATACAGTTCGGTATTAGTAATAATACAATTGTACTACTACCACCACTACCAGTAATGGTAGTCTGGGGTCTGTCTGACGGATCAGTTACCAAACATCTTGTGCTTACTTCAAATCCCCTAAAAACTCTAAATTTTCCAAAACTGCATTGATTGTAAGAGTAAATCTCCAATCTGCCACAAGACACATCACACTGCACAGAAAGCCTTTTAGACTAATAAACAGGAGAAAATTTAATTAAAACTTCGTTTCTTCCGCAAATGCAGGTGTAACACTCTTATAAATCCCTGTGAAATGGGGAAAGTTAATTAAGTTTTTTACTCAGTTTTTAGAGGGTGCTGCTCCTCTACCTCCTGGATGCATGACTTTTACAGCTGCTAATGCAGCTCCGACTGAATGTGACGACATGGAAACAAAAAGATAGAAAATAAATGGATAAACCTTGAATAAAGAGGAGCATAAAAAATAACAAATTTGTCTACTCGGTAAGTAATTCATCAACACATGACAGTGGGAAAAGCACTAATCCATGGAATGCTAGTAGAAGTTCCTATAAATGTAGCTAAAGCTTGTAAATCCAAAGTCATTCTCCAAAATGCTGAAGTAATAAGTTGAAAAAATCTTCTAAAATGCCCAAATAATGTTCTCTAGCTTCCAACACGAGAGAGTTCAGTTGCTTTTTTTAGTCCTCTGTGATAATAAGGGGAGAAACTGGAGAGGAGGGGGGGTAATATGTCCTAAATCATTTAATCTTGGAGTACAGCCTGTCTGTTCTTACTCACTGG
>JAPXVT010000007.1:31605120-31618759 GCA_029823135.1 Acanthurus reversus | reverse complement strand
CTGATGATTATAAATTTCCTGTAACAGCAAACGAAAAATTGCTATTTTTATGTAGTTACTATTAATGCCTGTGATTGAGTCCGAATCCCTGGGAACTCAGACAAAACTTTTTTTGTTTGTTTGTTTGTTTGTTTTTGTTTTTTGTTCTGTGCAATGACAATAACATAATTATATTCTATGCCTACGGCTGTTAGTTTGCACCTTAGCATGTAACATTAATGCTAATGGCTGCATAATGTTAGCCTACAGAAAACAGAGGTAATAGGTCTCGGGAGACATTACTGTCTTACAACTGACTTATAACTTATTTCTCAGTCATATATAAATACATGACCTCATCGCAATCCATCCTGCAGTCTCGCTTTCACTCACTTCCAAAACAAATGCACGTGTTGCCGGTGTTATGCCGAGTTCTGCCTGCCACGCGCTAGCAAAGATCTTTACGACAGCAGGCACTTGTGTCACCACCGCTTTTGTCCAAAGAGGCCACTAGAATCAACCAAAACTAAACGTTCCTCATAGTCACTTTAAAGTGCTATTGTTCCTTTTTTAATCAAATAAAAGTAACTAGTCATGTTTTAAGCATGTGCCAAAAATTAGCATGAATTTTCTTTGGCAATAAATGACTAAAGTCTGTTTGCATAATCAAAAAACAGAAACAATACAGCATTCAGACTCTCTGTGCAGATCTGGTAGCACTTTAAGACCGTGATGAAAAGATAAACTTAAATTTATTGATCTCTGATGCATCTTTGTCAACCACAGAAAACTGCCTCAAGTCTTCGGCCAAGTATTTACTGATGCATCTGTTAATTTTTTTTTCAGCTTTTTGACTGTTATGGTGAAGTAGAGCTTTCAGAGTTTGACAGAGCTGAAGCTCAGTTCCTCTGGTGACCTGTTAAACTCTGTCTGAATCCATGTTTGTGATGCTGCCATTGGTTCACTTTGCTCAGGCATGGCGATGATTTTTGTAGCATATAAAAACACATGGATGTATTAACCAGTTAAAAAGTTGATTTTCATTATAGGTCTGTATAATAATCAGACCTTATCCAATTTTCAGACAATCCTTTGAATGGAAAACAGGTCATTAACAGGAGAAAGTTAGTGGGAGGATGGCTGTTGTAACTGCACTTAAAAAATAGCTCAATTTCTTATGAGTATTAATTGTGCATATTCAGAGTTATTTAGTTTTAAATGGAGCATCATGGAACATAGATTTCATTTTGGCTTTGCTCACTGATTACGCTCTCACCTCCACAGGAAAAAGTAAAGCTGCATGGAAGCACATGCAGCCTCTGAATCACACAGGAGCCCCGACTGACTCGCTGAGAGTTAATGGTCCCATTTCTAACCTCGACTACAAACCAAAACTTCCTCCAGGCAGCCAATCTTTTTCTAACTCTTGGAATTATTTTAAAGCGCAGTGATGATCTGGTTTTTATAATTTAGCTCTCATCTTCCTTTCCCTGCGTAAAACGGTGGATTATTGCCAGATTAAGGGAGTGCCTTTTTCTTTATCCATGGGTAAGCCTGCACAGCACGCAGCTCAAAGGTAATGAAGCGCTCTGTGATCCGTGCCCGGATGAATCTAAAAATTCCCAGAGCTCCACTGTATTTTAAAGGAAATGAGATTTCCCTGAAAGCCCCTTCAAACCCATGCTTTCCATTTTGAAACAGCGATAAACTGTGTGACTACTTAACCTGATGCAAAAACCCAGACCTGTTGCTGTTTTCCCATTTAAATAAATAGGAAGACAGAATTTTGAATTATAGTCAAAATTATAGACATAAATATAAACATAAATGGCAAATGGTTCTAGGCTGGTTAGAAGCTTCATCAAGTCCAACATTAGTTTCTCTTCCAGAATCGATCTCACCGTCCTCTAATTAAATTGAACATTTACAGATTTATGTGTCAGCAAAATATAATCAAAATACAATTTATTTTGTTAGGGATTTAATGAGGCTTTAATGATTTAAAAAAGGAGAAGTAGCTGAGAGCTGCAGTGACAGATCGGACATTAATATTATCCTGAATTTATAAGAAATAAATATGCTTACACATTTATGATTGTGCAAAATATTTATAAAAACAGATTTACAGGTTACTGGATTCACTCAGATTTTTCAAATGTGATTTTCAGAGACAACTTTGACAGTCATTGGTCTATTTGGTGGTGTCTCAGCCAATCAGAGTCAGTCATGGTGACTCCCACTCGTTCAGCCCAACATGTCCTCATCTTATTGGCTCACATTTAAACTCTGGATCCAAGATGGTGGCAAGAATCAATCTTGAACTCTTCAAGCTTTAAAACATGATGTCACTGCCTCTTCATTAAAATTTTCCCACATCTGTGAACATTCATGTAAATGTGCGAACTTTACATTCACAACAAAAGATCAAGTCAAACAATGTGCAAAGCAACATTAAACTTCCTAATTTCATAACTTCAAGAAGGACTTTTTCTTTTTTCAATTTGACTTTCAAATATCATTGTACAGTGTTTAATAAATATTGGTTAAGAATGATTTGCAAATCATTGCATTTGGTTTTTATGTTTACAAAGCATCCCAACTTCTTTAGAAGCAGAGTTGCAGAACTGAAACTCTGTGTTTTGTCACACTGAAGCATTTTTCTGATTTTTGATTTGATGTTTTAAAGGTTTGACAAAAGTCATTTGTTGATATGTGTTAATATTAATGGTTGTGTTTCCTCCTCAACACATCACCACAAATGCGAGTGCCGATTGATTGAACACGCTGAGTGATCTGTTGCAGACACAGAGCGGCTCGGCCTCCCTCAGACAGTCTCTCTGACCTGACGTGTCCATCGCTTCCATTTTATCAGCCTGGGTCAGTGAAGTGTTGATGTGAGCCTGAGGAAGAAGAAGGACCAAACTCATCATCCTGGTTGATTAAGCCCTCCCAGCTCCTCGGTCTTACTGCAGTTGTGTGGCAAATGGTTATTGTTGCACCACCTGGCAAAGATTTTTCATTAAAAAACTACGCAAAGACACATTTTTACAGGCTGATAATCCAGTCAGTAGTGAATTTATTCTATGTGACCTCAACATATGGCTATAAAACGAGACGTGTAGATGAACCATCAACATGGCATCACTGCATTAAATGAAACTGTAATGACATTTATAAGGTTTGTGTACATGTGCTTGAGTTTTTTTTTATTGACAATGCATCACATTTGTATGACTGAATAAAGCGCCGCTATTATGAACTGTGCTGAAGTTGCAGGAGGGAGGAAAAGCAGACACACAAAGTACAGAACTCTCACAGAAAACAACAACAACAACAACAACAACAAAAAACAGGTTGGAGTCCAGTCTGTGGTTCTATTCACGCAACAAAAGAACTTTGGTTACTGTAAATCTTTGTGACATGAAATCATGAAATTTAATGTGCAGGATTCACCTTGTTTTAGGTTTGGGCAAAGATTGTGATTTTGATTAGATGTTGAAAGTCTGTTCATGAAATAGTCATGAAAATTAATTTATAAGATTGGCGTAAAAAGACCAATTTTCCATTTGAAATATGCTGGTTGTAACAAAAAACGAACAATTTCCACCATGAACATAAATCCTATATAATAATGACTATTTCCCTATTTTCCTGTCATGATACTAAGCTGAAACCATCGACCAAAGTCATTTGTGTTTGTATTTTGTCTCTAATGAGCAAACTGTGAGCCTGCAAGCAGAAAATATTCTTTTACAAAACACAACTCACTCAAAACTTAAAAATACAAATGCCAACCTGCTGGTTGCACAATACAGGAAGTCAGATGACCAACAAATCAGAAGGAAACATCATCTGCAAGCCATAAATTACAGTAACACATCTGGGAGGTGCTGAAATATTTCACTGGATAGCTGAAAGCTGCCCTGCTGCTGGCATTAGATAAAGGTTAGGGTTAAAAAACAAACAAACAAACAAAAAGAAAGAAAACAGTTAGATCTGGAGACCTTCAGCATCTGAACAAATGAACAACAAAGATATGATTTTCTATACACGTTGTGCTCATAATCTCCTGTTCCCTCTTCTGCTTCAGAAATGACTTTTAAACCAAAGAGACAAAAAACCCAAAGCACTTCAATGTGGGACATTTGTGTTTGTCACTTTAGGAATTTAAAGGAAAAAGCTTACAAGGAGCCCTTAAAGGACACATAACAGCAGAATGAAAATAGAGTAAAATTAAATCACGGCACTCAGTCAGCGATTATCATTAAGCCAAAAACATCAGTCAAGTTTATTTTCAAAAAAACTTTAAGATACGCTTTTACAATAAAAGACTCCCAGAGTTCCATCAGGCTAAACAATAATGAGACGTACCATCCATAGCATCCCTCCACTGACAAAAGCAGAAGGAAAATTAAAGCTAAGTATGCTGAGAAATGATTATGAGTTGCTGATGCTCTGCAAAACCATCAGGCTCAAAGACGTTCGGTGTATTGATCAATACAGACCTTTTTTTATATAAAGCAAGAAAAGAACCGCCGACTGTTCCCTCTGCAGTTTCTTTTCCTTCATGTTTTTCTTCAAATTAGTGTCACTATCTTAAAACAAGACTGTTTCTGCAAAGAACTCACAAAATTGATGTGATTTTAGAAAATTCTTAACATCCAGTGCTTGATTATTTTGACCATTTTTTAAAAAAAGAAAATCAAACTTTAGAACTCACAAATAACTAAGATCTTTGCCTCTGCATGTTTCTGCACAATACACACAAAGTTGTTGCAGAATCATTTCTGTTATCTAATGCTACGTTAAAAGCAGGTTAATGTACTAAACTTTGCTGTGTAATCACAACAGTGTTGACTGATGCTTCCATGCCATTGATCTGCACTGCAGGACTCACTCTGGAACATAGGATCCATGCTTATGTTGTGGCCATATGGCCTGTTGCATGACTCATGTGTCTGTTCAGACTTTTGCATGAAGTGTCTGTCTGTCACATGACCGTTGCTTGGCTGTGATGCCAGGTTCACCACAGACAGATGATCAATCTGCATCCTGCAGTTGAACATAATGCACTCAGGAAAAGAGCATGAACTGCTTCACTGCCATTTGCTCCCACTTTTAAATACATCCAGATATTAAATAGAACTTTTAACCCTTTTCTCTCCACGTGTTTTTATACTAAGACTTCAAACAAGTGTTTGCATGATTTTTTATGACCTGGTTTTGAATATCATTTTTAAAAAGGAACCTTAAGAAAGAAATCTTGGATGTATCAGCTGCATTGCTTCTCCCAGCCAACCTTTTCACGTGCGCTGTGCCCTGCTGCCACTCAAATATAAATATAGATTCAGTAAATGGATTGAAATGCGTATGGGAGGTGGGGGGGTGGGGGCTCTGGAGTGTCCTTACTTGACTTCTCCTATAGGGCCACCAAACCATAAAGTCTGCCCCCTCGGCTGGTGCTCGAGCATCACCGTAGGCTGCGCGTGCATCGGAACAGCTGGAGGGAGGGCAGTGTCGCTCACCTTTCACTGCCATACTGTAACGCAGCCGTTTGACATTAGACAGCCCCCTAGGTGTCTCACTTTCTTAGTGTTTGTACGGGCTGGAGCGGAGCGCCGGCTGCCCGCCTGCCTGCTGCTCGTCTGGCTGACTGGCTGCGTTGACGTCAGCGCCGTGTTGATTTGCTAAGGCGAGAGAAGAAAGGAGTTAGTGCGTGTTGAGAGAGCGGGTACTGCGAACTGCCTTACTATGCTGTAGCCCCACTCCCCCTACACTATACGGAATTAAAACGTGCAACTTAGGTGAGTACCAATCCGGGCTAAACGCAGCTGCAGTTTCCCGGCGACAAGTGCCAGACCCGCTGCTCTGCATGCGTGTGCCACTGTTTTCTCTGTGTACTTTCATTCACCATGTGGATGTTTTGATGCATTTACAGCGCTGAGGATCGTTGTGCTTGTCCCCGTTCAACCTCATGCTGAAGTTACCAGCAAACGCGACTTTGGCACGCAAGTTGGCTCCGCGCACCGGAGCGCCGGATGAAAACAAGTGTTTGCCTGATTGCGCTGCAAGGTGTTGAAGTTTGCATTAACGCACGATAGTCTATTGTAGAGATGTTAAGGTTGACGTAACCCCCCCTCTCTCGGTCTGGTTTAGTATGCTGGAGATCGCAGCCAGAGGACGTGAGGTCTGGCTGTTTCACCGGGAGCCAGACAACATATGACGCCCCGCTCCATGTGACTTTCTGGAGAAATCGCGTTTGCTCGTTTTTTGATGGAAATTATGCAATTTTTGTAGACAGCGACACTCTTGCCCGTCCTTGTGTCTCCAGACGCACCAGTGTGGCTCATTTAGCCGTGATGACATCATGAGGAGGACTGGGGACACTGGTCTTTAATCTCGAAACAAGCCCCCAAATCCAGTCCCTGTACAGTCAGGCCACAATTGATTGACAGGAAACTAGATGTTTGATTGGTTACCAATAATCGGCTTGCGGTAGCACGCGCAGCAGTCTGTGAGGTGGGGGAACAGATGCATTGGCAAATTGATTTGTTATCGAGACTGTCTGATCTCTCTCTTCCTGCTTTCACTCTTTTTCTCTTTCTCCATAACGCATCGTTGTGTAGATCAAACCTTCCTCTCGTTAATTAAGAGCCAGCGTTGAAGTGGTTCATCCCGCCTCAAACCAAGTCCACCTGTGCGTGGATCAGAGCAGAGCTGCCGTGAATCGGCGAGAGATTCAGGCAGCTGTCTGTCTCGTGTGTACTTTTCAGCTCGCGCAATGTCTCTGATTGTCCCCGTTAGAGACGCGGCAGCATTTTGCCTTCTGCACATTTGTGTGTGTCAGTGCGGCTCGTGGTCTGGAATATTGAACGCTGTTTATTCTTGTTGTGGCTGGGTCGCCAAGGCGCGCGATGGCAGACAACTCGTGATCAGATTGATTATGCTGCCTGTCTGTGTGTAGTCGGCCTAATGTGGTTATTGTCAGCGGTCTACACTGTCGTCAAGCGAGAAAATCTCCCCTGGCTAATGTACTTAATGTAGTGCGTGATGTTTTGCATAATGCATAGCGCTCTGTATAAATTGTCTGGTGCAGCTGGCCAATATTAACTCTGTCTAGACGCGCGGAGCTCTTGTCCTTTTTATTAATAGAGAGCTAACAGACGCGATAAAGTCCCCGAGCAGCAACTTTACATTGTGTCCCAGTGAAGCCACAGCTTGGCTCATAGACATCAGAGCGCATCACGCGTTGATCCTAACGGGGCCATAAATAAATCGCAGATATTGGCACACCTGTAATAAAGATCATGTCGGATTTTAGGCATGACCTTTGCTGACAGAGAGCGTGAGTCCAGTTGGAGGAGAAGCTGTGGTTTCACCACAACCTGCCTGCTATCGATTTTATCAATGTGCCGAAAAAACAAACTGTCCAGTTTCTTATAAACCACAAGATTTATTTATTTTCCCTGATCCTTAAAACAAACAATAGCTGCAGCACCGTTTACCTGCCGCATACTCTGATTTGCGTGACTGTGTGTTTTTGAAGTGAGCTCGTCTGGGAAAAATGATATATATATATTTTTAAGTCTAGCTGGAGGGAATGATAATATTTCCTCCTTTTTTCCGTGTCTCCCTGTATGTGTGTGGTGTTCTCAGGCGGAGAGGAAAGCAAAGACGTGCTCACAAACTTCTCTTTTTATTCATTAAAATGCACATTTGGCTCTTTGAAAATGGAGATTAAGTTTTTCTAAAAATCGAAATTAAATTGTTCTTAATAGAAAATAATGAACAGACCTGGATGAGTCAACAGAATTTGTCATTATAAACCTCACATTTTAAATAAATTGAGTGGATAAAAATTGGACGTCAACAAGCTTCTCAAGAATGTGGGTCAGTGGAGGCACTTAGCTGCAATCATTCATTTATCCATTCATTCATTCATTTAGAGTATATGTGGTGGCAGGAGTGTTGTAGTCATAAAAGGAGCATTTTTTCAGTGTAGGTCATAATAATTAGTTGCATAATCTCATAGAGAAAACCAGTCATTTAAAATGAACACAGTGGTGAGACTATTCCATTTAACCCTCTCCATTATTTCAGTCTAGGTCAGAGTGCTGCAGATATGAGCTGCTGCAACATGTTGCCCTGTTAAACTCGAATAATCAAGTTAACAGCAGCCACAGAGACAAACATTCATTTGGATATTAGACAGCAGTGACTAAGAGCAGGGCAGGGTGTTTGGTGCTGCAGCGTTTGTGTGCTTTTGCCTCGTCCTGCTTTCCTTTCCATCCATTTCTGGCCGCTGCTCTCTGCTCCCGTCTGTGATGGGAATACTGAGTAAGATGCTATTTAATTTCAGAAAGGCTGCTGACGGTCTTTGTGCGCCAAGCAGCAGTGAAAAAAAGCACAATTTACACTTGTTTAGCTGTTTATACATCCGCATCAGATAGCCAAATGAAGACATCTTTTTAACATAACATATGTTGGACTGATTGGTATGCAGGGTGAGCCTGTTGGACGGCTCACAAATTGTCTCTCCTCAGAAATCTACAGTCAATGCTCTGCGCTGAATTTAAGAACAATGCCTCTGCACAGAGTGTTTACCATCTCTGCAGGATATTTGCAATTTGACTGAACACTTACCATTTGCAAAAAAAAAAAAAAAAAAGTGTTGTAGTTTAAATAAACGTATCGACAAATAAATAGCCCTTTATGTTCAAAATGTAGGTAATAAATGTGCCGTATGTAGGCTACTTTTGGGAAAGATGGGTTTGTTTGTTTTTTGCATTTCATTGGAAAAGGAGAATTTTTCATTTAATATTTTTAAGTAAAGACGATTTGTTGAATTTGAAAGTGTTCTGTTCTGAGAGTATCTGTTCTAAAAAACGTTTTTTCCCGTTGCATCAGAATTTATCCGAACTGATCTTTTTTATCTTTTTATTCTGTTTCTTCTTCCAGGTTTCTCCTTGTTTACAAAGATAGCTAAAAACACTGCTGAGCGGGGAAGGCGAGCCTCATGAGTCGGCCTCGTGGATTGCATCGACATAATGGATTTAACTAAAATGGGTATGATCCAGCTCCAGAACCCCAACCACCCCACTGCCCTGCTGCAGAAGGCCAACCAGATGCGTCTGGCCGGGACACTGTGTGACGTGGTCATCATGGTGGACAGCCAGGAGTTCCACGCTCACCGGACTGTGCTAGCCTGCACAAGCAAAATGTTTGAGATCCTGTTCCACCGCAGCAGCCAGCATTACACCCTGGACTTTCTTTCACCAAAGACTTTTCAGCAGATTTTGGAGTATGCTTACACTGCCACGCTCCAGGCCAAGGTGGAGGATTTAGATGACCTTCTGTATGCAGCAGAGATCCTGGAAATTGAATACTTGGAAGAGCAATGTCTCAAGATCCTGGAAACCATTCAGTCCTCAGATGAGAATGACGTGGAGGTCAATATTAATGATGGGAGCACGGAAGAGGATGATGACCGCAAAGGCCACAATGGAGCCAAGAACTCCAAAAAGCATTCCATGGAGAGCCCCTATCTGTCAGGTAACCCTCAACTCATGGCTGGCATGGTGGACCAGAGTCCCTCGGTCTCCACCTCCTTTGGAGCCTCCACCCTGAGTCCCACCAAAGCTGCCGTGGACAGCCTGATGAGCATCGGCCAGTCTCTGCTGCAGCAGGGTTTCGGGGGTGAACAACTTGCCCATGGCAACTCCCACCATCTGATGACTGAGATAAAGACTGAAATGATGCAAGTGGACATGGGCGGCAACGGCCATGAAAGTCCCTCTAACATGGAGTCCAGTGCTTCCAGTAATGGAGAGCGAGGTGGGGACGACAGGAACCGAGACGGCCCAGGGACACCAACCAGGAGCAGCGTAATCACCAGTGCCCGCGAGCTGCATTACGTCCGCGATGAAGGCATGGGCGACCCTCAAGCTGAAGTCAGCCAGATGGGGCTTGAAGCAATGGCTGGAATGACGGAGAAACATCTGGCCTCGCTGTACTCCCTACCTGTGAATCATAAATCAGATGCCATCATGTCCATGCCGGCATCCATGGCCTCTGCTCTCCCCATGTCCCCAGCCCTGGCTATGTCTATGGACTTCAGTGCCTACGGGGGACTCCTGCCTCAGAGCTTCATCCAGAGAGAATTCTTCAGCAAGCTCGGGGAGCTGTCAGTGGGCATGAAACCAGACAGCAGGAACCAGCATGAACGTTGCAATGTTTGCGGTGCAGAGCTACCAGATAATGAAGCTGTGGAGCAGCACAGGTAAGCCATGTTTTCTTTTCAGTAGCAGCTTGCTAATTGTTTTGGCCTTGAAATGCATGGTCCTGCTCAGCCTCTCAGCACCTGTTTTTTTTTTAAATTTTATTTTTTAAAATTAATTGTATTTCTAACGAGTAATGCAAGATAACTTAGGCATTTGAGGCAGAATGTGAAAATCTTACAGTATGTCATTTGGCCCTAAAAACACCTCAGTAATAATATGTTTTAGTGAAATTATTGCTATGGGTAATGTGACTCAGTTATAGCATTTTTTTCAGGTCTAATTCACCTGTGTTTGGCTAGAGAGTTAAAAAATGTGCAATACTCTTCAGCTAGGGCCTGCGACTGATTATGCCCTATCCCACATTGTTATATATGAATGGGTGATGTCGTTTGACAGATACAACCTTATTTCTGATTGGCTTAGGCCCACAGATCCACTCTTTTAATAACTGCCATCCCGCCCAGGTGACGGCAGCCCGATGCAGTGCTGTCGTAACATTGTCTAAGACCATTAGTCACATCTTACAAGATGTGGGCGGCAGCTATCACACACACTAACCAAAGTGCTACCCCCTCATCCTGCAGCCAACTCACCTCCCCTTTCCAATAACTGCACAAGGGGCCCTTATTAGCTTGATAATTGGAGTAGACGGTCAGTGCAGGAAATGAATGGTGAACCTGGGCTCTGAGACAGGGAGGTAGTTCCAGGACAGGGAAGTGGCAGTAAAGCGGCCCAGCACCTTTTGGATCAATGTAAATAAATCTTAAGGTCTGGAAACATCAATTAAAATGCTGAATGTCACCTGGAGACTTTTGCAAAACTGCGTTTCGTGTCATGGTATATGTCGTGTCTATGTGTATATGTGTCTAATTGTATCAGCCCAGCACTTTGTGGAATGTACTTGCATCATTTTTTGAGGCTTTTGCCCCATCAGATTGTTTTCGTCATTTGTGACTGTGAGCCTCTTCGTACTCGAAGGCCACCTTCTCACCTTCAATGTTTACTCAAATCAATAGGAATGCACAGTGGTTAAAGTTCACTTGAGGATTTGAACCCCATCACCCATCCACTCATGCTACAGCTCGTATCTTGGTATGCATGGCTAAGAGCTGGGCTCATTCAGTCGAAGCTCCGCACTCTCTAAATCTCTCTGTGTTGTCTTAAGAAAATACTCAATTTTACAGAATGTCTTTCACTCCAAAAAGAAGTGTCCTTGTTTCAAGCCCTTCACTGTTATTGTGCTGCATTTTAACTCCTGTTTTACGCATGTTGAAGTCAGTTACATTGCTGTTTTGTGGCTTCAACTGTTGCTTCTTAAAGTGTACAATTTTGTGTGGCCTTTATGATGAGCTCTTATTATTCATTGAATGAAAGGGGAATTTCTGCACGTACCAAGACTACGTGTTGTAAGAAACCCAGTAGCTGTAGAAGTGAATTTTGAGCTGCTTTTTATCAGTTCTTGCTAAGCAGGCCTTAAAACAGCTATAAAATGCACTATAGTGTGTGTGTGTAAGATGCGTTAATGCAGTATCAGTGTGTTAAAGGACGGGCTACACTCGTCTCTGCCTTGAGAAAAGTCTGGCGTGTGAAATGGTTGCCTGTGTTTCAAGAGGAATTTCATCAATTCGCTCAAGCTGGGAAATCTTGTATCAAAGGAGATTTCCAAACCGTTTCATGCATTGATCTTCCCGCTTCGCCCCATAGCATACTAATGGGTTAATTTAGACTGGTTGATACACCGACACGACACTGTTTAATATTGTACGTGCTGTCCTGACAGCCTCCTGAAGTGTAGAAATCAAACATTGCATCATCCGCTGTCTGCTTTGCCGTCCGCACATGAAAGGTCTGCTGTGCTACCCTGAGATGTTTGATAATTCAGACGCTCCTCGTGTCCTCACAAATTCCAGTGTGGGTCATTTGACAGCATATCAAGACCATGGTTTTTGTTTTTTTTTCTGCGAACAGCCCGTCAAGCTGCCTGATTCTTTTGATGTGAATACAAGATGTTTTATTTCAGACGACTGGAGTCGTGTTCCCTCTGACTAATTACACATCATTTCCCCACAGCCACTGTGTCAGGGTCACCGCTGCCTCTGCAACAAACACATAAAAAAGTTGGCAGAGTTCACTTGGTGCAGCAGGTCAAGTCAAACATGAGTGTAATTGTTTCCAGATGTGGCACAGGTCGTTGGTGTGAGGTGTCTGTGTGTGTGCGTGTCGATGTTAAAATGAATGCACCAGAAAGTACCCACTTCCTGTATAAATTTAGTCTCTGCTCTCTTTCATTCCTCCGTGCTCTGGATTATATCATAAAGAACTCCCCACCCAGACTGAGGAGATTGTGTCAACTTTTTCAAATGATGTGTGAGCAGTCACTTATGGGATGCAGAAATGCATACCGATAGGATGTGTAGGCCGACGAGATGCTACCTTGAAAATAGGGTGACATATGAAAACCTTGACTCAAATCAAAGTGGAACAGCAAGTGTCAAATATTGTCATTGATTTCTGTCAGGGTTGTAAATAAGGGCACATTCACACCTGATAGGCTACTTCTAGTCCACTTCCCTGGTGAGCACCAGGTGTGAAAATACTAAAAAAAAAAAAAAAAAAAATTCCAGCTGGTTTAGTTCGCATTCACACCTATTTATTTGCTCGGGTCCGAATCAGTTGATGACGTACTGAGGTGAACCAAAATTCAGCTGCACTTCATTGATTGGCTTAGTAAAGTTCTAAAAAAAACTTGATTAATTGTTCAGATGTGTCTGGGGCGGGAGCAATATCGCAGATCCCGAAGTGCTCTTCAATTGGTCAGAATTTCCATGCGAGCAAACTCTGGGAATGTAAACAGAAAGACAAATAGGTAATGCATTTCACAGTGGAGAAGCAACTGCAGGGGTTGATTTTGGTGTTGGTTGTGGGATATGACATTGTTTGCATTCTCCAAGTTTGCCTACAATTACTCATGCTGGCGTGTTGTTGTTATTGTGACGGGGGGAAATGCTTCCTCATTCAGCAATGCATGTAGCTGCTTACGGGAACTGGGTTAGTCCAAAAAAGCGATGCTTTTGCAGTTAGTGCAAATCGTAGGTTGGATCATGTTCTCACCACCAACAAACCCGCACCAGAGTTTGTTCAGAAGTGTCCATCGACAGGGGCGAAAATCTGATTTCAGTGTTGAGGGGGCACCAAGGAGGGAAGTGTTAATTGTGTGGAGGGTGTTTTTACTAAACATGCACCATATTCATCTTGGACGTGTATTTCAGCGTATGTATGTATGTGTATTATCCTCAGTCAGCCTCTCTGCTGTTCTCCCCCCTTTACTTTCCTTTACAACTTGTCCTACACTGTTGACCCTCAGTGTCCTTCAGAGATCG
>JAPXVT010000007.1:31540848-31555036 GCA_029823135.1 Acanthurus reversus | reverse complement strand
TCTTTGTGAGTGCTGCGCCATCACACAGGTTGTTGTTGTCGTCGCTCTGGTTGCGAAACGCAGCTTTTATTGATGTAACAGGTGCTTAGCTCGACTGTGGCAGTCAAAATAACACATCTCCTCCTCTGTTTGGCTTTCAGAATGGAAGCTAAACTTAGACATCTTTGAGGTTTTTCTGTCACTTGATGGAAGGTGATGCCGATGCATTATGCATGAGGAGAGAGGGAAGACTTCGTCTGGCTGCTTTTTATAGACCACCAAAGCTCTGCTGCTGCACACACACACACACACACACAGCGGCAAAGACACACACGCAAGAGCCAACCGTCTCGCTCGATGCAATGTAACCTCTCACAGATCAAGGAGGCAGGAGCAGAGGAAAAACAGGAATCGAGCAAACTGGCAACATTGTCGGGAATAAAAAAAGAAAGGAACAACAAGACGAAACAGAAATGTTGACGTGCTATTTTCAGATGGCAGAGGGTCTTTTGATGCACAAACCAGAGGAGAGGCAGAGGGAGCAGTGGGGCTGGTGTTTGTCTCAGAGATGGGCTTTAACAGAAATACTTTATATGTGTGATCTTCCATGCTCTCCCTCCTCTTTGTTCCTGCCGTTCCAACACTTCAGCGGATGTGTCTTTAGGTTTAGTTAAAATGAGGAAGAAAGAGTTGTCACACAAGAGGGAATCTGGGGATGTCGAATTATTTGCAGGCAAAGCCGAGCTCCTACTTTGGATTGCAGACTTTGCAAACACCATTTGCTGCCCTCAAAAGTGTGCAGTTATTTTCTCCTTATCCCTCTAATCCTTATTTAACCAGGCTGGTTGACTAAGAGCACACTGTCATTTATAGTAATGACCTGTGGGAGAAACTGCAGGGAGCTACTCACATATATGCTCACACCTGTGTGCTGCTCTGTACCAGCACATACAGCGACAAACCTGAATCACAGGTGACAGACCATCCATTAAAAACTGCCATTATTTCTCTTTTCTGTAGAAGAGAACAAAACGAGGTTTTACTGTTTTGCAATTACTCGACTAGTCGACTGAAGATTGCCAACCTGGGTAGCTGTCATCAAAAATTAAACTTTTTTTTTTTTTAATCCCTGGTTGATTGTGGAGTTATCCAACAAAACACAAGTTTTTTTCATTGAGGGTGTTTTTTTTTTCCAAATATGGTATGCTCGCACAAAGGCAATGCATAATTGTTATTTTACACTATATTGACAAGAAAGAGTGGGTTCCCCTGAATCATATGATGTAAAACACTTGATGCTGAGTGAAAGAATGAGCTCAGGATTGACAAAAATATAAAATTATGTCCATGCTTTTACTGACCTATGTGAGTTTCAGAGGGTTTAGAAAGAGATGTGATTGAATGTGATGGATGATTTTACCTTTCTCTTATTATATTAACCTCACTGGTGAAACTGATTTCTTACTTTTAGTTTAGTTGCTGGATTAAATTTAAGATTAAACATTGCTGAAATGAGTCGTGAGAAACATAGCTAGTTTTATCAAACATGTTTTAGGTGTCTAATAACTACCTGAACAATATCATACAATGACTTTTTTCCTAAGAAGGTTAATGAGAAGTTCAAATACAACCTCCCAGAATTCAGGGTCTTTCTGGTCATTTTTGTCCAGTGAAATTTGATCCAGCCAGTCCACAAGCTTTTGGGTCAGACTTCCTCTTTATTGTCACTTTATATTGAATAAAATGACTTTGTGAAATGGAGAAAACACTTCTCACTGAATGGAACTGTAGGAGACAGATTGAAATGGTTTCCTGTGCTACGCTGAAGGCATTAGAGAGGGAATCTCAGCTTCTAAGCTTTGGGTGGATCTGGGTATCTATCTGGGATTAGGTTAAAATAGTTTCTTTTTGCCAGGAAGCACAATTAAAAGTTCTTTGGATTATTCTCCTTCTATTACCTGAAGACCAGGCTCTTCTAACTATGTGCTAGCAATAAGACTTGGGTGGTGATAATTAATGCAAATAAAAATTAAGACTTTTTTGTGACTCTTTGCAGACTCACTTATGACTTCTCACATAATAACATTAATATTAAGAACTTAGTAAATTTATTGAAAACAAAGCTGAAGGGAGGAGCAGCCTCTGCTCCGCAGATTCCAGCAGCAATTTAGTTTCAAGCTTGGTGGTTTATTCTGGACTTTATGTCCACATTTTAGGGCTGAAACTCACTCACTCACTATTATTGTCATGAAGAAAGAAATCAAAATGAGTTTACTGAGTGAATTTTATTTTTATTTCAAGGAGATCCTTCCTAAATTAGATCAGTCTGTAAAAATGTTTTGTTCCCTGGTCGGCAGGAAAAAAACAGCAGCATTCATTTATTTATTTATTTATTTTGGTCTAATATTTTAGACGATTCACTGGAAGAAGCAGGAAGATCGAACTCACACTTCTCATGATCATTATTTAAGGCATTAATAGCAAAATAAGCTCTTCAAATGCCTTCCTGACAGCCTGGCAGCTCTCTTCGTGCTTTATATCATCATGTTTGTCCCTCATCTCTCCATCTCGCACCAGATCACAAAGTGCTCAATATCACGTTGGCATTTTTGCTTTTTAGGTCCTGTTTTGTTAAAATAAAGCCATAAAGAACATTCATGTACTTCTCACGACAAAAGGCCGTAATAAACAAAAGAAGCTTGTGGTGTTTTTGTCTTCCATGAACATGCCTGCATTTTTAAATTCAGTCTGAATTCTCTGTTTTAAAGGGAATCTTTTTACTACATGGTTTTATCGAGGCAGCTTGACAGCAGCTTAGAATGCATATTGGTTCTTCTCATCCGCCTTGGATCTCTTTTATCCTCTTGTACTACAGAACAAGCAGCAGCAAGTGGGGACGCATGGTGGCGACTGGAAGCAGAAGAATTGATTGAGATTCAAAACCTTTTCATGACATGTGATGCGTTTACGGGTTTGTGCAATACATTAATTAGTACTGTAGGTTAGGACGCCTCCTGTGGGCCAGCTTAGACATGACTGATTGGATTTTAATGAAACGCTCGGATATCATTAATCTAAATACTTAAATCCAGCTGTCAAAATGCACTCATTAAATGATCAGATTCTGATAAGGGTTGAAATTTGATATTTCACTACCACTGAAGGATGGCGTCACAGTGACAGGTGACATGTGAGTTCCTGATTGGCTGCGACAGAGACAGTGTCTCTAAAGCAAGTAAAACGTGTTTACTGTTGTTAATTCTTTCATTATTTCCACCCAGACAAAGTGATATAGCTTTATGTTTTTTCTTTCAAGACGCCCTCGGGGCGAGTTTGGGGGTGGTGGTGTCTGTGATATTATAAATAACACAGTGAGGATGAAAGGCAGTGGCACTCCCCCTCCCCATCCTTCTGTCTCTCCTCTTTTCCTCTTGCCCTGCTACTCATCTATGCTCAACACGAGTGCCTCGCCGTTTGCGTGTGTGGCTTGAATTTATATGAACGTCTCCCCGGCGGGGGACAACGGGGGCCAAGTCATTGATATGTGCAGGAGGACTCAGGATAAACAGCCCACGCCGACCGGTGTTACGCCAGCCTGCCTGATACATTTTGATTGAGCAAAGACAGAGGGGTGGAGCGGGGTGGGAGGGCAATGGAATTGGGGAGGCTTAAAAGCAAGGATAGAATGACAGAAAGGGAGCTTTTTTTCACCTGATTCTCCAGACTGCCACAAAATGGACCCATGTAAACCATAAGAACCGCATGTGGTGCCTTTCCAGATGAGATATACATGTCACTGAGCGACTTCAACAAACAGATGGGGTGCCATCATTGCTTTTTTCACCTCTAAACATGAGCTGATACTCACTTACATCTTGATATTTTTCTTTCTTCCCGATGATCCTTTTGTTTCTCTGAAGGCCACTAGCACTCTTCCCCTCTCACCCTCTTACTTCTCCCGATGTGTTTGTCTGTTTGACATGGTCAGTCCACTAATGGACTGGAAATTCATGTTGAAAAAAGTCCCTTGTTCTTCCTCCTCGTCTCTCTCTGTCAGACAACCAAAATAAGAGGTGGCGGCGGCACACTGCGCCACTTATGGTCACATTAGGATCAGCCACCAAAGTGTCACTGAATCGCCTCGTGCATCATTTTGCCTTTGTTCACCATGACAGCAAGTTGTGTGTGCGGCGATGCTTCTTTTCCACCCTGTGCTTTTATCCCTAAATGGATGTACGGTCAGCATGGCTTCTCCTTCTAAAGTGCATTAGCCCACTCATATCATTTTTAAAACTCAAGTCTTTTTATTGACCTGTGTTTGCTATTAACATCACGTTACGTGCTCTGTTACTGTCTTTCAATTACGCGATTCTGTGCCCGCTTTTTTCTACTCTAATGCCGGCTTCACATTATAGTTCCACCTGCATCTTTAACAACTAAGTCTTCAGTCAGCAGTCAAAAAGGGGCAAACTTCAAGATGACCAAATAGAGACAAATGTATGATTTTGTACATTGGACAAAAATGCACATGCTCAAAATGCCAAGAAAATGCAAATGGAAATAAAAAGAAATTTCAAAAGTAGCCTACTTTTTTACAAATTAAGTCGAATGTCATGTGAAATCTAAATTTTAAAGTACAAAATGGCCGTATGACCTATATGTTTTGAGGCTGTTTCCGTCTGGTGTAACGTGTGATCGGTTCACAAGTGTGACTCACACTCGCATCGCTGCGTGCATCTCCAGTGACCACTTTTAATCGGATTCCAACTTTAAAAAGTTTCATGTTTGTTGAGTTGTCATTCCAGTGGTATCTATATAAAATACTTACAGAGGAAAGAAATTATGTTTTTCAGGAGTGGTGTGCAAAATAGTGCAAATAAATAATGACAAGCCCAAGGAACAAATAATTGAAACCAATGAAAGACAGTAATAACAATAAAAGCGGCAATTAAAAGAGACCAGTGCTAAGTTGAAAAAGTGCAATCAGTGCAAGAGCTAAGATAAGGCATAAAATATATAGAATTCGTAAAAAAAAAAAATTAAAAATAGTGTAAAGGTAACATGTTGGCTGGATGTGCAGGAGCGGAGTGAATGGCTGTTGATCAGTCTTATGGCCTGTGGAAAGAAGCTGTTGCACATCCTGCTCTATGAACACATAAACACCTTCATCTTTTCATCTTTTTGGCAGTACAGTGGGTAAGTGGTTGGCACTGTCGCCTCATAGCAAGAAAGTCCTGAGTTCAATTCCTGGAAACGGCTGTTTGTTTCCTGAAGCAGCTGGAATGAGTCATTTTCGGGTTAAAGGTGATGTTCAACTTTGTGTTTAAGTGTCGTAAAATGAGGGGACACCACTAAACATTCGGTGATTGTTTTAGGCTTAATGTGCAAAAAACCAAACTTCTCCTTTAAACTGACACAAATGGTTATAATCATATAATATGCAAATATTGATCAGTGCAGCTTTAATAATACACCAAATACATTTTGGAGAGATGTGACATGAGTTTTAATGAGTAAAAAAAACAGATCAAAATTTTCTTTTTTTATGCTAAGCCAATAGCTAGGGTGAGATACAAACAAGGTTGCAAGTAAATTTCCTTGACGACTCTCTTTATCATCTCAGGATCTTACATAAAATGTTCATTGTTAAGACTAAACTCTGTTCTGTTGCTCGACTTTCCCCAATTATCAGTTCTTTTTCTTCTGACCAACAGAACTAATGAACAGCCAAGAAGTCTCACACAAGCACACGCACATACACACACAGCAAAGCCTTTCTTCAATTTACCACCTCTTATCAATTGCCTCTCTTTATCTTTTGGTGTTTTTTTCTCTCCATCTTAGCCCCCGCTCCTCTCCCTCCAAAGCTTTTATTTACGAACATCATTCCAGGTTGGTTTATAGCTGCCGTCACGAAGGGAGGATGGAGGGGAAAAATGGAAAAATAAAAGATGAAAGGATAGATGAGAATAGAGAACAACACTCGAGGCTGCTGAGGGAGAAATAGATTTTAGGCAAGGAATGAGAAATAAGTGCAAGTCATCAAGCGTAGCTCCGCTCGGCTTTTCTTTCCTGTCACATAGTTTTGTGATATAAAGTGGCGATGTGAGCTGATGAGGGTATCAGTGTGAGTTTTCAGGCAGACACATTTGATTTAACGATGTTTGGCAGCAGTTCTACTGCCTCTGTCAAAGCCCAATCATATGACATCTGGATGACTCAAAGCCATAGCAGGAGCACCGAGGTCTTTGACTGATTTTATTTGTTGCAGTGTGCAGCACCAGTAGATCACCGCATTTTGACTTTTTAATGTTTGCAAGTAGAGGGGCAGGTGGGAGGCCTGGCTCTTTATTTCACCAAATGCAGTGCTAGTTATGATATATGGGCAGCCAAGTCCGGCAGCTAAATGGGGGAAAAAAAAGTTCAGAATTACACGAGGCAAGCTGTTACGGCTCAATAACGCAGGCCTGTAATCGGCTCACATTTCAAACACACACACTCGCAGTCACACAGCCCTCGGTCGGGCTAGATTTTACGAGGAAGCACACCGCACAAGGTGATCAGCATATGTTTTGTTGACATAAATTTAAAATTTATTGCCACTGTCAAAAGTGACTGTTGGACAAAGTCGATTATTAACTGAGTAAATGGCCTGAGAGAGTTTTATGTGAACTTCCTTAATGGCTACAGTCAGTCTGTTTCAAATCACCCTACTCCCCTCCGTCCCCAAGCACACACACGCGCGCACACACACACACACACACACACCTCTCATCATTTATTTCAGAAGCACAACATGAAAGCAGACGGTTACGATGGGATTTGAGCGTGTGTATGTGTTTGTGTGTGTGTGTGTGTTTGTGTGTGTGTAGAGGTCTTTTGGAGCTAAATCACTGAGCCGAGACAAAATATTTTAGTATCCTTTTACACCATTAACCACTATTGAAGCTGAATTACAGTATATTATGACTCTGCTTAGGCACACAAAGCATTTTAACTGTGTGAAATATATCTCTATTGCTATCTAAAATTGAATATTCTGCTATATATTGTAGGTGTGTGTGTGTGTGTGTGTGTGTTCTGGTTGCTCTCTCTTGAATTTCATTCTAAAACGCTCATTTTCATGAGGTGCCTTCGGTTACCTACCTCACATGGCCACAGTTCTCATTAACAGGATCAAAAATACATTTCTAATCTATTTCTCAGACCTCTTGGATAGCAAACAGAGCGCACTCAGCTGTGTTCTGGAGCCAGAATATCAAATGTAATGTGGCTCAAACGCGACCCATTCACTTGCTGATAGGTCTGTTAGCTGTGCTTAGGCTAGCTGTTAGCCACTGTCACGGCTGGCAATTTGAATATTGTACTTGGCCTTGTTTTTGTGCATGAATTTTCTCATAAGTTCGGCATGAATCTGGAAACCGATTATTTCGGAATCAAGCCATTCTGGCTGCCTGGGTTTTGACCCTACTGCAGTATAATTTGTGCGTTATTATGGCTAATTTTATATTAATTGCTGCCTGTATCTGGTAAATTTCTTCAAAAAAAAACCCCCAATTTGCATGTTCACTAAATTTTATCAACATGCAAAGGGCCTCACTGGTGCTGCAATAGGACAGCGAGGTAAAAGTCCTGAACCTTCCCGTTAACAGACTGGATCACTGGAACAAGCGCTGTTACCTTTTGTTCAACATCAGGTAATGTGCTGTTTCAGTGAGCAGTGCTAGCTATTGCCGTTGAGTTTAACACACTCTCAGCTTGGGACAAACACAGCACACTTTGCTCATCAACACTACATTTACGGTGAAAATACACGGCATTGCTTCCACTTCTAGTGGCCTTAATAAGTCCATCCATAGCTTATCAGTGCTCTGTCTGGGGGGCACAATGGTCAGATTGAGGAGGGACACAAAAGGCCTTTGAAAGGCTTTGTGCTCAGTGCGTGTTGTGCTTTACCGCTTGTGTGTGTTTTCTTATCAGAGTGACAGTGTGTGAGTACATCACCTATGATCCTAGAAAAAAAACCCTGTTCTCTTCTTTTGTCCGTTTGGTTGTTTGTTGGTGAATTTGTGTCGTTTGTGTGGATAACTTGTCAAAGATTGAATTTCTTTAAGACATTTTTTATCTGCCTGAAACAACAGGGGCACGTGTCCGTCTTTTCTCCCGCAGAGTAAAAATGTGAAGGCACTCTAGTGCTGCTATTTGCTCCAATCATGGAGGAAGAATTCAGATGTAGAAGTGGCGGCGATGGCAGTTTGTCCACCAGTAGTTGCCTCAATAGGACAGAATGCAATGCAGCTGTGAAGCAATGGCTATAAATTAGTCTAACTAGACGTAAAACCGCATCGGACCACACTTTGATGCATTTTGTCATTTCCTGCTTTTGATTGAATGCAACAAATTCAGATTTCTCGTTTGGTCATTAAAAGGAAATCTGGAAAGTTTTTCATTAAAGTTCATCTTGATACAACTCCTGGACTGATTGTAACAGTCTTAGAGGACTGTTTCCTCTCTCAGTTGTGTCATTCATCTGTGTTTCACTCTCTCTCCCTTTTTGGCTTTTCAAGTGTCCCTCTTCCCCTTCTGGGCCCATTTGGCATTTATAGGCCTTTTAATTACTCTCTGCTTGCCAAAGGGCCTTCACTCTGCCTTTAGTTTCCACGTTCTCTCCACAAATTCAAAACCAATTGAACAGTCATGACTTCAACCCACCTGCATTTTTTTTTTTAACATCTCAGTTTTTTATCACCCTTCCTGTCAGCTCTCAAGGATGTTTTTCTGCAATTAATAGTTGCTTAAGTCAGAGTAGACTTCATTGCTTAATCATTTCTGCAGCCGTTGCCATAAGACGAGCTATAATCTCTCTCTGTCTGTCTCGGTCTCATCCCAGCTCTGTCTCTCTCTTCTCTTCTGGAGGCACAAAAGAGAGCTGTAAATCAATTTGCATTCGACATCTGACATCAATCAGTTATGTTTTGGGAGAGTGTCACCACCTCCTCCTCTGCGGCTTTGTTGAGAAACGCTTAGATGGATGGCTGTCATCTCGCTCAAGTTTAGCAGATCTCTCATCAAGGGCATTGTTTCCCCGAGAATGCCTCATTTTGTCTGCAGGAAGCAAAACCTCACCTGAGCATAGAATCGTGCTCCTGTCCTGTGCAAATTTTTTGACATATTTTTTCAGCTTTGTCTGAAAGTGTTGAACATTAATCAAATTTAGAAACATGCAAATGAAACCAAGGCCTTATCATTAGCTTAAAGAGGTGTTTTTTGCCACGTTACAGTCTTGATTCAACCTGATCGTAGTGTGATTGTCAAAGCAATGACACTTGTTTTCAAAGCCTTGTGGCAAGAAACAGCAACAGTTTTGGAAAATTAAATGTGCCAAATCTAAAACAACACCAGCCTGACAAACAATCATTACAATCATGGGCGTATGTGCCTTTGTGTGCTTCACTGAAGGCGAGGTATTTGAACTTCTCGGGAGGTTTAAGGCACTGTGGCAGTTGTTGGGCAATTCATGTCACCTTAATTGCTTTAGAGCACTTTCAGATATCTCTCAAGAATAATACGCTTTGTGCCGAGCCGTGGGGTCTTTGAGGATTTCGTAACAGAGAGAGCCATGAGGCCAGACTTTCTGCTGTCAGATGTTATTTAGTTACCAAACCTTCAAGGCCTTTTCCACATAATCAAATATTGAACCTCAGTCTTGTCTGACCTTGTGCACTTAAACTATGTTATTGCCTAATGACTCTCTATGTGGAAAAAGACAATTCGCTGCACCATTGCATCAGATTTTGCTTTGAGCTACACATCACCTTATATCTTAGAGAGCAGTAATCAAAAGCCGGCCCATAAATGGTTCATAACACTAAGTAGGTGTCTTATGTGTTTGGCTGAATAAATCATTCTATTTCCCTTTATAGCTTCTTATCCATCTGCAGCACTTGAGATGAAGGGAGTTGATAATGCGCCTGCTTGAATAGCACCTTGTAATTTACAGCAGCCAGTCATGGTCTGATGCTCCCTGCACAAGAATACATGTGGTAGCTTGACTGCTTGTTATACTGACGGTTATTGTTATGAACTGATGTTATGATTGATTGAGGGTGACACTTTCGCTCAAATTGCAAAAGTTTGTTGTGCTGAAAGCTGTTAATGATGAGCTGTAAAAGACACATTGTTAGGGACGCAAACGCCTCTTTGAGAGACGTGCATGCACATGAACCTTTGCATGGTCCAAACAGAGTCTTTCACAGATTTCAGACCGTAACATGTTGGTTTTTGTTCTTTGTCAACAGGAAGATGCACAGTGGAATGAAGACATATGGCTGTGAGTTGTGTGGGAAGAGCTTCCTGGACAGCCTCCGTCTACGGATGCATTTGCTGTCTCATTCAGGTAAAGAAATCAAACAACCTCAAAAACCACAACACTGTGTTATAATTTCTTTTGAGGGCGCGTTACCTGCTGCTTTTATTGCTCGGTTTACATTTTATTGTACAGATGCACTGATGGGAGTTTTTAAACGATAGAGCATTCATTACGCTAATTTTATGCAGTTGCATTTTAGCATTATGTGTAAATAACAACTGGAGAAGGAAAGGGTAGGAAACAAAATTTAGTGACTTTGTTAAACTGTAATAAACTCCTCATAAATGTTAGAGGTCTCCTAGCAGCTCCTTTTGAGTTTGAACCTATTTATTGTGAATTATAATAATTTTTAGAACACTTTGCAGCTTCACTTCACTGCCGTTTATAACTGTGTTACTTTGTTGTTTGTTTACAACCACATTGCTTTCCAGTGAAACCGGAAGTTTGCCTGTAATAAAACTGGTCTCAATGGCCTCTGATACATTTTCATCTAAAGCCAAGCAGGTGTGTTGCCGCAATATTAGAAGTACTTAAGTCAGGAGTCCGAAATCCCACGTACAACCCCACCCAAAGGCTCCTAAAGGTGTTTTTTTTACCGCTTTTATGAGGATATGACCTGTCCCCGGTGGAACAGTACTGCCCTAAACTTATCCTATGTTTTATATCCCTGAAAGTTAACTTTAAATTAGTAAACTTTAGTGAGTGCAACTCTGGTCACGCTAAATATTAGCCTAAGGTGCACATACACACCATTAACTAGCTGCTTATTAGCATTAGTGTTCGTAGTATATAATGCCATATTCTGAACAACCACATTCTACAACTTCTAGACCATTACATAATGTTTGTTCTTTAATAACCTTCTGCCTAATGCTTAATGATAATAAGTAGAAAAGTTATTACATAAATTACAGTTTAAGTAACGTAACCCTAATTATTTATTACTCTAACCTCACAACTCCATGAATAAGGCATTAAAAACTGTTTATAAGCAGCCAATATGCATTAATATGCATGCCAACAAGAACCAACTCATAAGCAAAAATAGAATGGATTATGTTTACCATATTAAAAACAAATAGAGTATGATTATGCATAAATAAAGTGTAATTGGTTCACAACCATTCACAGATTCAAAGTGATTAATTCACTATGAATACATCACATAACACATCCTTAATAAAAACAAACATATATACTGTATATTTACAGTAGATGTCATGTTTGATATCTCTGCAGCCTGACAGCTGAATGAAGGGACGACTTGTCTTACATGTGCTTTATCTCACTAAAAATACACCAGTTGTGGACATGTGAATGTGGAGCACAACCCAGTTTCTGTGATTTGTGGATTAAATAACTCTTCAGCCCAGTAAAGCTGAGCAGCTCTGGGAAAAATTACCCAAAGAGGTGCCTGCACATCATCATCCTGTCATCCTACACCTCTGCGACATTAGAGGTCTGAGCAGCAGTGGAAGTCAGAGCACAGACACATTGATTGGTCCAGTCTGACACTGTTGCAACCACCCCCAAATACACACACACACACACACACCAGCAGTCCCTGTGCTCTGAGCCTACTTAGCACAGCGCTGCTTTAATGGCATGGACCCTCTTTTATAGGCAGCAAAGAGCTCCTCACTCCTAAGGCTCTAAGTGCAGATGGTTTATTGAGACACTGTAAAAGCCATGGGACCTGTGAGGGAAACCCCGTTTTGCACACACACACATCCAAAACCCAGAGTCCATGTGTCCACGCTGACCAAGAAACTAAGCCTTCTTGCTGCTCCACATGTTTTCCAATCAGACTTAAGTGTTCTGGATTGTCATTATTGTCGTGTCGCAGTTTGTCCCCAAACCAACTTCTGTCAAGAGGCAAAAAACAATAATTACCACGCTCATTTGTTTGTTCAAATCTCACCAAAACTTAAACAACGACTGAGATGGATGCTGACAATCGGGCTTATGTTGTGACAAAGATGAATGACAGACTCACGCTGTGCTGGTGAATTGGCTCGGCACACAACTCAGCGTGTCACAAGCAAGAGTGGCTCAGAGGAAATATTCACTGTTTATTTTCAAATTACAGCCCATCCTCACAGTCCCTGCTGCACATACGTGCTCCCCGTCTCCCTCACTTGTCAGGCAGGCAGACACTAGCTCTGTCACAAACATGAATGTTGCAGAGATGGTGATAACGTCCAGCTCATAGAGCCTCTGTTCTGGCTCCACTTTTTTGTAACATCTTATTACGCAACTGTGTGGAAAAAGCCAGCAAGAAGTCACATTTTTCCTGAAAGCAGCTACAAGGAACTTTAATTGGTTATGAAAGAGTCTCAATTTAATCCTGATACTGATTTGCACTTTAAATGCCTGTCACTTAATCTGATCAGTGAGGAAAACATTAGCCAGTATGAAGGAAGCAAGAGGAGATTTTCTTTTAGAGAATTTAATGTGGTGTTATATTTTGGAGTTATGGTGAGCTCTGCTTCAGGATCAGGAAAGAGGAAACACAAAGAATGGACCAAAGAGCATTATCTTGCTGTTATTATTATAAAGACATGACCAGGGAATGCTGAACCTTAACTTCAGCCTGACTAAATAAGAATTATCCAGCAACTGAACTTGTTAGCTGTAGACTTGCATGTAACAGATGTGTATGAACTTAACTGAAACAAAATTAACTTTTCAGAGGTGGCAAAAGTACACACATACTTTACTTAGGTAGAAGTTCTTAGGAGTAGCAGAAGTTGATTGTTGAGTCTTATCCCCCAAAAGTCAAATAGCAACATTTAGAGTTGGTAAAGTGTCCAGAGCACAGCCAAAAAGACAAAAGCATTCAAACTAAAACAACAAGCATGTTTTGACAATNNNNATGTTCAATCCAGCTTTTGTATTAATACACTTGATAACAAGCACAATTTATAGTTTAAACTTTATGAACTTGTCAATTTTAAGTGACAAATAATTCCATTGATGACAAATTTCAAGAGGAAATGTTAAGTGCCGCCTTTTGCAACAAAGAAGGGGGAATAAAATAAGTTTTTAACAGGATTTGCTAACGATTTCTCTTATTTGATTGTACTCAAATGAAATCAAGTTTAATTGTAAGGAAGGTTTTTAAGGTGCCAAAGAGGTAAGGAATGAGATAAGTGGGCCTTTTGAGCCCAGAGAGAGATCATCATTACTTGTAGCCTGAAATAAGACGTGAAAATGTGAAAAGATTTGGATGAAAGTCAGATTATAAATACATATTTCAGGAGCTGCTTGATGCCCTCTGTGTGGATTTTTTTTTTCCACATAAAGCAGATTCATTGGAAATCCTCCGGGGTATCAACAGGTTTCTGATACCTCATATTTGCACCCACTGACATGAGGTTAAAAAAATCAGTTGAAAGAGGAGTTAAAGTGGGGGAAAAAAAAAAAAAGAACATTGAAAACTCGAGGAAGAACCACATAACTCCACCTTGAGAGAGGCAACCAGGCGGAAGATGTGGGCAGTGTATTTTTAGCAACAGTGGCAGCAAGTGCACAAACTTTTTTTCTGTCGTTCTCTCTTTTTTTTTCTCTTTCCAAGCGGGGCTGTGTTGACGCACGACATCAACCTGTACTGTTACACACATCAGTGTTGATTCATAGCCGCTTTGGTCTGGCGTAAAAGGCAAGACAAGCGCTTCTGTCGAGACGAGCGACGGTTAGGGAAGAGACAGCGCCGAGGCAAGGCTTCTTTGATAGTTTTTGTTTTCTTTTTCTCTCTCTCTCTCTCCCTCTCTCTCCTCATCCACCTCCACCTCCGCCGTTTGACTTTCAAGGTTTTTTTTACATTTTTTTTTTTCTCAG
>JAPXVT010000007.1:31506071-31516396 GCA_029823135.1 Acanthurus reversus | reverse complement strand
ATTACCATGCAAAACTAATTGAACCTCAAATCGTATTAATATAATGCAAAGACTATTAAATGTAAAGGTAGAATCAGTAGGATTTGTCCGAGCTGATCCTTAACGCACCAGAAAATTAGTTGATTGTTGAGTCTCATTCCCAGAATGTCAAATAACGACATTTTGCGTTGGTAAAGCGTCCTCAGCACAGCCAAAAAGACAAAAGCATTCAAACTTAAGTAACAAGCCTGTTTTGAAAATGTTAAGGAGTCGAAAGTAGAGATATTTGTGTTACAATGTAGGGGGTGAAAGTCAAAAGTAAAGTACAGATACCTAAAAATTGACTTAAGTACAGTGACAACATTTGGTATTTCATTACTTCCCACCTCTGCACTCTCCTTTTTCCTTTGTTACCGTTTTACTCCCCAGGTGATCACGGTATTCCCTGCGTTTTGGCCCCTGTGACTCGAGCCTTAATAAACTCAGCATTGCCTTTGACAACGTGTGACTTGAAAGCAGGAAATAATGGGCCCTAAACACTAAATCTTTACAGGTTATTGACTTGGGGAAAGGGAGGGAGAGTGTGTAGAGGGGGGGCACCCACCAACTCCGGTCCTGATTTCTCTGCTCATATGGCCATTTTGGTTCACTGTATACAAAAGCCAAGAGGAAGGGTAGATGAGTGGAGAAAAGGACATTGAAGGGTTTTATAATGCAGCAGACATTAAGGTTCCTCAGCATCTGACGAGACTGTGTCAGTCCACCATGAGAGTTTTTAATGAGCAGGAGCTCAGTGTCTCCTGTTACTGTGTCCAGGGACACATGCAGCCTCAGCTTGTTCTTTGGTTTCCTTGGCAGTCTTTTTGTTTCTGCGACTTCAGAAGAAGAAAATATATAATAAGAAAACACGGCAACAAGTGTTGCTTGTGTCTAGATTTGGTGCAGTCACCTTAAACCTCAGCCCACCAGCAGCAACCCTCAGGCAGCAGACAGCCAAAATTAGTTTTCCTGCCCCAATCCAGCGGCCATCTCATCCGTTCCTCTCTTGAACTATAAATGCATTTACAGCACTGTAAAGAGGATGTCAATTGCTGGATTCCCAGCAGCTGGTTGGGCAACCATCTGTGGTGGTCACAGGGGTAAGAGTTCAACTGCTGGTCAGACTCTCAGGTATGTCTGTCTCTCTGCCCAGCACATGTACGGCAGAATACAGGTTATATCTTCTGAAAATTAGCTTTCTGCTCTGCTAGCTTTGTGGCTTCAAGCTGAGGATGTCTGTGTGTCCAACTCTTTGTTCCAGGGAAAGATATCTATAAGTTAAGTTACTGGTCTGCCTCTACGATCAAGTAAGCGACAGATTCTCGCTCAGTGAGCTAACCTGTGTCATTTGACCTTACACAAACTTTGGTCAAACTTTTTTGGCTCCATTACTTATGAGGCCTATATAGCCATGTATAATTGTTTCCTTTGTTTTCAGGTCTGTGAAATGAACATTGCAGCCTTAAGGTGCCATTTCCAGGGCTTTGGTTTTATTAATAATGAACAGAAAAATGCCAAGATCTGCATAGGCTATATCAAACATTTCCAAGCACTTCCCAAAAACGTGTCCACTCCCTAGACACAGTGTACATTGCAATAAAGATTCAGAGTTGCTTTGTGCTTGTTTTAGGGCTTTTGCCAGCTTCTGTTTCATGTCAAAATGCTTTGGGAAAACTGCCATTGAGTAAAGGAGCTGGTTTGAAGTTTAAGGCAGCAGAAATTCAACAGAAACATTCACAAGCTGTTGAGGCAATAAACAGAGCTCAGACATGAGCTCCCTAAGAAAAATTAGAAGAGCAGCAAAACTTGTCAGAGTGCAAAAGATGTTGCACTCACTCTTAACAGCACACTTGTGAGAAAATAGTGATGAAAACCCTGTGACCTCACATTGACTCATTCTTAACAGTGTTTATCTAACTGTTATCAGTGAGATGTAGATTGCATGGGGAGGAATCATCAATTAACAGACGAGAACTTTCCTGTTGTTGCTTATTGTTCCGATGACTCTGATTTGAATGACTTGAAGCACATTACACATTAACTCACAGCCCCACTCTCCTTTAGTGTCAGGTTAATTATTTTACAGCTTTCCGACCTTATTTCAATTCTGATATCAAGTATGGTTACTGGTAGGATTGATTATTGCTGAATGATTATTGGTAGATCATTAGTGAAAAATTTGTAGATTAGTCTCGCTCGCTCAACATCTCTCCACACTACATTAGAGCCAGGTTGACCAGATGAGAATGGGTGAAATTCAAGAGCAGGGAGTTGGGGATGGGCGTGGTCACATGGTTACATTGGCCACGAACAGCAAAACACATGACGGTCAAACACGTGCTCTTTGGTTGGATGGTGACCAGGTCCACCGGGACGCCGGCCCCATGTCAGTGACAGATGGTTTAATTTCCCTCTGTCATTGTAACTGTAACGATCAGTTTAAATGTTTTATTAGGCTATAACTAATCAAAATTATGGTTTGGTCTAATTTTTGGAAATTATTAACATGCTAATAACGTGCTAAATTCATTTTAATGCCCTTAAAGTTTTCAACATGCACACTGCCCTTGACTCGTCCCATAGTTTTGGAATTCAGGAAGTGATTCAGCCACCATCATAGACATTTATACAAGATACACATCTTAAGACTAGAAAGTTAAAGTGGAGGAGTTACTTAAGTACATATTCTTGACAGTATTTGTCATAGTCTGTATTATACTAGGACGCTATTATAAGGTTACCAGTGAGTCTCAGCGGTGACGGCAGCTTGAACTGCTCGATGTTCGCGCTGGTCGGTTGCAGTCAGCTGTTAGCTTTCAGGCTAGCTCCGTTAGCACACTGCTCGAATAACTTCATAACTCTGTTTTCTAATATCATGTTGTGGTCTGTATTATACTGGGACACTGTTATATTGTGGTCCAACTCCTGAATGTGAGGTGACTGTTTAATACGAGACTTATGAATAATAGTCAATAAGACACGAGACAAGACTAAAGTGGCTAACAGACATGAGCAATCAAGCCCTGATCACAACAGACGAAACCTAACAGAGCACTGAGTGCTCGATCAAATTATATCACAGTATTTTCATTGGTTTTGATTGCCGCAATAATATTAAACATACATTTGCATAAAACAGGCACATTTGTCCACTCCCATGTTGGTAAGAATGTTAAAAATTGGAAAAATATTCCTTCAAGGTACATTAATTAATTAATCGTGAGTTAACTATGGAAATCATGCAGTTAATTGGGAATTAAATATTTTAATCAATTGACAGCACTCATTTTTACACAGTCACCTCAGGTAGTTAAGTTGTACAGCTACAAATTTAACAATCATTCCTAAGCATCAGATCCATTTGTTTAAATTGAATATCAAGTTTACCTTGTGCTAAATGTAATCATGGCCTCTATCAGCAAACTTTGGTAGACTCAAACTGCAGTAGGTCACGCATGTCAGCGTATATTTTACCTCGAGCCCACCCACCTATCGCCGTCCAACCAGGATCTATTAATACCAGACCCTGAGGCTTGTGAGAAATGGTCCACTTTGGCATTTAGAGCAGCCTAACTTACTTCCTGTCTCTTCACACCGGGAGAGCCCCGGGTGGTTCCTCCATGCGTCCAGTTCTTGTTTCCTTCCTCGCACTTCTTCGCACACATCCTCGAACCTGCATGCACACACAAATACTCACATCCACCCAAAGCCCTGAAGATATCTTTGCATCTGTGGCCTGCAGGAGCACACGGATTCATGTCAAAGCCTCATTTTCTCCTCTCTTTTTGAAAACAGAGGGGGGTTGGAAGGAAAGCTAAAAACACATGGCACCTTTCACCTCGAGGGGCAGCCAGGGAGGAGGGGAGGCCGGGGTCTGAAGAGGGTGGAGGTGTTTTGAAACACTTGGTCAGTGTCTGGCAGCAGCAGGGTAATTGCTGTTACTGGAAAGCAAGAAAGGGCATATATGGCTGTGTGTGTTCTTATAACAGAGAAAATTGCACGTTTTTACAACCTGGGTCTTATTTTTTATTTCATTATCTTTCCTTGCAGTTATGATAACATTTTATTTACCATCTTCATTTTACGGACGGGGATACGGCCCTGCCGCTTTTATGTTGGAGACCGTGGGGCATCGCAAACAAAAGCCATCAGAAAACAATAAACTTTTGCTTTTAAACTTGCTTGTGTGGAACCTTTTGCACTAAGTTGTAAAGTTTTTTTAGTGATGTGCTCATAACCCAGTTTCTCTGCAGTGAGTTAAATGTTTTCTCATGGAAAAAAAGTATTTACACTTTTTTCCTAATATAAATCAGGTTGTTGATAAAATAAAAACAGTGATTTTCTTTGCAATAAATTCAGTTTTTTTAAGTTACAAATGCTTCATACGAAACCAAACATCTACAGCAATGCAAGCAAGACTACACTTAGTCACAGTCCAGACAGTGACAATGCTAGCATTCTGATGGTTAATGTGCACACTGCTCACGGTAGTTTGCCATGTTTGCATGCTAGAGGAAAGGCAAAGGGATCGTCAAGGTCAGTAGGATTCATCCTAACAACATCATGAATGTTTGTACATGATGTCATGGTAACTCATCCAGTAGCCCATTTGTCAAGATAATCCAATCCTGGCAAAATGCCTGATAGTTACTGATAAAGTCAAATGGAGAAATGCCTGAAAAGTAAAAAAAACATTAAACTGGACAAAGATCAAAAAGTGGTGAAAACAATTCCAGTCATTGAAAGTATAAAAGAGAAATCTTGAAAAACGTAATCCGCCCCCCATCCTAACACTCTGTGCCCGGTACCACATCCGCATGAATCTGACTGCACTTATCTGAAAAATGAAAAGTCATGACGGTTTAGAAAAGATAAAAGAAGAGTTTTAAATGATGCATATGAGAGTGTGTCCATTTGTGTCTGCGCACACTTGAAACCAGGTTCCTCTGACGTCAGACAGCTTGAAAGTAAGGCAGATGAGAAAGAATGAGGTAGATGGGAGGAAGGGACTGCAGGGAGGAAGGAGGAGGACGAGGAGGAGGGACGGATGTGTGGACTGAGATGCCCTCGATCTCCCAGGGGGCAAAAGCTCTGGAAATGGCTTCGTTGTTCAGAGAAAGTAAAGCAAAGGAGAGGGAGAAACAAACAGTGCGAGAGAACAAGAAACAGTGAGGGCAGAGAACTGTCTGTGACCTACTGGACAAACAAATTGGTTTGCTGGCAAAATGGATTAAGAGGTTGAGCTTGGCAAAAAAACAAGAGTGACTGATGTTGCAATGTGAGCTCATCCATTTTGAAGGGGGGCTGAATTCAGAGGCTTCATGTGGAAGTGTCTTGTGTATTTTCCTTGTGTGCGTGTGCGTGTGTGTGTGTGTGTGCATGTGAACGCTCTGCAAGTCAATATTTGTCTGCTTTGCCACGTCCCTAGACATCCCATTCGGCGCAACAGACCGTAAAGCTGTCAAATGCGACCTGAATATTCTCTGTCTTCATCTGTTTCCTCCTTTTTCTCTCCCTCCCTCTTCCTCGTGCTCTCTCACTTCCCTTTGATTTCTTCTTCCTCTCCGTCGATAACAATATCATCGGGAGCAAACATGTTCCTGCGCTTTTGATGGCTTGTCTATTTTCCCCTCCTGTACAGAAAAGCGAGATTATCTCCTTATCTGTGGCGCTGTGTTTGCTCACGAGTCATTTCTGCCTGAGTCTGACTGATACGTGTAAGAGCCACTGTGTTTTACAGTTACTGCAATGTCATCAGCACAGTACGTTATGTATGCTCCATGTGCTGGTACTTTGTGTTTGGCCAGGACACTTTGTTTTATTATATAAGCTCCATGTTAGATTGTAATTGTCCTTGGAGGTTCTTTTATTACTAAATAGCGGCTGTCCTGTCCTGTCCCATCATGTCTTGGCCTTATCAGCACCTGTAAAGCTTAAATTGCTGTTTATCCACCTGTCAATCACAGTTAAATGGTGGATCTTTGAGACTTTCTATGTAGATAACAAAAATAATAATTCAAAAAAATACATAATGCATCTTTTTTTTTTAGTTGTGCTGGTATTTTTTTGTTTGTTTGTTTTTGTGTGTGTAGAAGGTGCTTCATTTAAGTGAGCAATGAGCACTATTATCAAAGGCTAAACCAATCAGAGGCAGAGTGAGTAGGGTCATGATGGGTCACAGGAGGATTTTGTAAATATGCACAAGGTAGCGAGCCAGCATGGCAGCAGTCAAGTATCTACATGTTGTGCCACTGAACTCAAACACTGTCCACAAAGGAAATGTGGAACAACAGGAACTGAATTTAAAGACAAAAGACCCCTAAAGCTGAAAGCCGTGCAAGGAAAGTTGACAAGCTGAAGTGGTGTTTCAATGCCCAACAATCACGTTCATGAAACCTGCTGCTCAAACGCTGCGGCATCATTTTATGTTTGTCACCTTTTGGCTCAACATTTAAAAAAAAAACTTTTTTCAGTGACAATTCATAAATAATTATTTTAATTACTCTTGTGTAATATGTGTAGACCTTTTGTTTAAGCCATTTTTCCAGCACAGATTTGTTAAAATCCTCTTGTAGGCCGACCTATTGCTGTCAGGGTAATGACAAGTTTAATATTGCTTCAGTTTTACAGCAAACTATTGAAACTGGCATTTTAAAATTCCATGCGTTTGGTGACAAATATATTGTTATTGTGTGACTACAGATGACTTTAAACCACCATGTTAAACTTTTCAGATAAACCCCTTTTTGTGATGCATATGAACAGATACTTAGGTTGAATTGTCTTCCCTTGTTTAACAGATAAAACTCTGATTAATGTTAAAGGTTTATCCTCTTTGGTTATGTTTTTACGCTTGCTGCAACACAAATTGCCCCCTGAGACTAATGATGAATTTGAACCTTTAACTCTTCTTAGACAGCGGTTTATCACCTGTTTCTTATAAAAATTATTGGATAGATATCTAATGATATAACTTTCCAGCAGCTGCCAAAATGTAAAGTGAGAGCGCTGCTGTGATTGTGTTTGATGTTGAACTCAGTCACCTCCTGCATGTTCCCATCTGTGACATACTTCCTACACATGAAGATTTATGTGCGCTAAAAATGTGCTCATCTCTGTTCCTGCATATGAAAGGTGGTTAAAATGACTTCAATTTGGTTTTCCGATTGTATGCTGCAAAAAATGTGTAATAATATGCTTGTGGTTGTGGAGACTTATTGCAGACTCAACCTGTGTGTGTTTGTGCACTGTGTGTTTGAGTGTCTGCGTGTGTGAGTGTGTTTTATTATTGTGAGAGGCAGCCTGGCACAAGCCCAGTCCTTTCTGAGCCTTGATAAAAACGTGCTGGGAGCATGGCGATACACACCTACAGTACTCCACTACAGGGTACAGGCAGTACCGTGGCCTGTCCTCTCCAATTGGCTGTGTCTGTGCTGCTGTACCACTGATAAGAGGCTGGTGTAAATAAAACTGTACAGCACGGCTCGTTATAACGCTGAAGGTGGAGTGAGACAGGGGGAGAGAGAGAGGGAGCGTGTGGTGTCTGTACTCATTGTTCTGACAGCATACTGCGTCTGTGTGTGTTCCTGTGAATGTGCATGTGTACTTGTTTTGCTATTTGTATGTGAACCTGAGCTTTACATGCACGGAGTGAGGGGCTTTTTTTAAACTTTTAATGTCATGTTTGTCTTCATTTTAAAGTGAGGATTTAAGACTTGAATCTAGTATAGACAGTGGAAGTTGTTTTTCATGGTTATGGAAATGAATGAAAGTCCTCACAAGTGTAGTGAAAGAACACATGTGTGAGTGTGTGAGTGGGGGAGTGGGAGGGGGGATGTGTGTTTATGGATTTTTGCTGTTTTTTGGTACTGAGAGTTCTGTCTTACGTAAGCCATTTATGTAGGCTCAGTGAACAGCCAGGCTATGTTTTTGTTGGTGACTGCGCTTGTCTGCCTCCCTCCCTCTGTCACACTCACACACACATGCATGTTCTCCCTAATCTGTCTGCCTCTCCCTCTGTCTCTCTCTCTCTCTCCTTCCCTGTTTACACTGTTAAAAACCACTGAGTGTGATATTGGTCGGCCATTGACAGATACTCTGTAATTAGCCTTTTTAATTTCCCATTTAGCCTCTCTGACTCCTGAGAACAGATCATTGAGCCACTTCCTGCAGAAATATGTGCATGTGCAGTAAACTGTGTCCTTCTCCTGCAAGAGCCCAACGTGCACAGGATCTAAAGTGGATGAAAAAAATCTCAACCAAAGCTTCATTATGTCAAGTTAACCTTTAAAAGTTCATTTTTGTGCAAAAATTACCCAGCCTATTGGGATTTCTGAAACTTCTCAGTCGTCTTTTAATGTTTGACCAAACTCCTCTCATTGGAAAATGCAGTAACTTTTCAGGTCAGTGTAGCATTTTAGAGGAAATGTGTGATGAGGGGAAATTTCACTTGAGGCAGGCTTTTAAAGCACAAGGAAATCCCTGCTGCATACTAACAGACTGTAAGAGGAAATATTCCTAGATTAAACTTTGCATAAATTGTCATCACAGACTCTCATTAAGATATTTCATTGAGTAATCCAGATGAATCGCAAGCCTTTTTTTTTTCAGCAAAATACAGATGTGTTCAATCTAAACAATATCATGCATAGTTTTTTTGTCAGCATAAACTAGCTACTACAAATGCAAACATACATTATTACAGTTGATGATCAAGCTTCAGTCTGCAAATAGCAAAGTTAGCATGTGGCTATCATTTTACCAGAACTTAGAACTTTTGCAGCTCAAACTAAATATTACTGATATATTCAACAGCGTCATTTCTGACCAGGACAAGTGATCCTCACAAGAAAGTTACAAGAAAAGTACAAATACAAGTAAATTCCACAGACTGACCACAGTTTAGTCCCAAAGACATCAAGCGTTTGTGTTTATATGCACCAGAGCTGTTTGTTTCTGTGTTGTTTTACGTGTGATCGATTGTCCAGAGTTGAATTTGTTAATTTATGTATCACGGCAGCTTATTCTCCTGGAACAGTCGAGCTCCATTGTTGAGCCTTTCCTCAGTGCGGAAGCCCTCAGACAGAGATTTTTTGTGCAGTGAATGCTAAATAGTGTCATGCCATCTCATGCGAGCGGGCATGTGGGACCATTTGAGAACTGAATTTGATGACTATATTGCAGTAAAAGGAAGTGCGCATGCCTTTGCTGATTCTCTAAAAACATGCATGTTCAAGTCTTTTTTTTTTTTTCCGGTAGAGTTCTTAACATTACATTGACTCGTAATTTCAGTAACATGTTGAACTGGTCATTTAATGTATGTGCTGCAATGGAGAGATTGAGTGCTTCATCAGATTAGGAAATGTCCAGCGGCTGTTGAAGAAGAAACACTGTATTTCTTTATCTTCATGCAGTAAGAAATGTTTAGCTCTCATATCAACATGGTGACCTACTTTTTGTGTGTCGCTATGAGCAAAGACAGGCTCTCTAACTCTTATGTTTAATTCTGCGATTGTCTTTGATGAAGGATTCTGTTTAGACTGCAAAACCCAAGGGGGGGACATCTGTTGCAAACTTAGCATATATGCTCTACCTGTGAGAGAAAGTAGGTTGGAACAACAAGTGTCAAGTGAGAGTCTCAAAAATATTTGGTCTTCCTCGGGAGGTAAAGAAAAGCAGGAGAATCACCCCGAACAAACAGGCCTTTCTTGTCTCTGACATATTCATTTGAATGAGAGCAGCGTCTGAATGGCAGCATTATGAGATCACATAGCTGAGCTGGATGATGTGAGTGTGGTGATGGTGTATGTGTGTGTGTGTGTGTGTGTGCGTGTGTTGTTGCACCCAAACAAACTCCCAAATGGGCATTGATGTTACTTTTTCTCTGCTCTTCCTCTGTGCATCATAACGTAATGATGGTTTGCATTTGAAACATGTGGACTGAGTGCAATAGCAAATAGTACAATGCACCATTGCACACCACATTATTTAGGGAAATGGGAGAATGAGCACTTAGCATGTCAGGGGTAATTACAGGCGAGGGAATGCGCCATCACTTCCCTGTGAGGCCTGCTCACTCGGCTAATCCACAATCCTCAGCACGTCTAAGTGTTGCCACTGTTGGGGAAAGCCCACAGCAGTTAACTTTAAGTGAAACACTCTTGAATAATGCCAAGGAAGTGGTGAGAGTACCTAGAGTCAGAGACCCAACAGTTGGACTAATCACAAGACTTATTTTTATAGTTTTTTTAATGACAGAGTGACAAAGAAATTTAAACGTTGAACAGAAACCTCTTGCTTCTGTTAAT
>JAPXVT010000007.1:31357559-31370865 GCA_029823135.1 Acanthurus reversus | reverse complement strand
TGTTTTCTTTACTTGAAAAGTTATCTTTTAAATTGCCAGCCATCGTATGTGTAATTAAGGGCACAAGTGAAACAGGATCAAATAATAATTTGTCCCTCTCTGTTAACTACCGTTTATATTTTTTCTGAATTAAGGTCCCGTGGCCCGGAAGTAGAGGGCCGTAACTTAGGCACTCTGTTTAGCTGATCTGTTATAGCTTTACAAATCTGCAACTCCAATAGTATCAAGCTATAAAAGTACTTAGTACCAAGATTACTTATGGCAAGGCCACACTAACAGCTCTCTGAGGCTGTAGTACTCATTGCACAGAAAATGGTATGAGCATGATAGATATTTTATTACAATTCATTCTAGAAAACATGAGTGTTTGTCCAAAACGTCATGACAGTCCATCTCCACAGCCATGCTGTTTTTAGGCTTAAAAAACATGCTGTTCTGTTATTGAGGGTTAATTAATGTTAAGCAACCATCTGATAAGGTAACAAACACCCACATGCTGCCACATTTACACCCCAGCACACCGTTAATGTTTCAAACACAAGTGGATATTAAAAAATCAAGAGATTAAGTTATAAGATACCTCATTAAATTAATAATTGACAAACAGTTCAGTATTCACTCTGGCTTACTGTTGGTTTCCTTCCAAACAAAATTAAAACTGTTTGTTTTCTGCTGCTTTCAAACAAAAAAAGGAACTTGTTTATGTCCTTCTAATCAACTGCATGCAAGTTTATTTATTTTTTAAACACTCAGTGTTTGCATCTTTTCATTTGTTTATGTAATTAATTTTTGTTTATTTCATTTGTATCGCTGAATCCTCCCCCATCCAGCATATCCACTTTTACCTTTTTTTTCCCTGTCCTCTTCTCTTTAAGGCCAGTCAGGGAGATATTGGACATGCGGTTGGACTGCTGACGACGCAGCCTGCAGAAGTTCAGGATCCTGGAGAACCACAGGAGCTAAGAACCTCTGCAGAGGCCTGGGAGGGACAAAAAGGTACCACAGAGTTAGCATATAAGGGAAGCTCCGCAACTTATTGTGTGTCATATGTTGGGCAATTTAAACATGAAACAGGTTAAACTAGAATTGTTGTCTGTTTCTTCAGACCTTCCTAAAGATGAACTGCAGACGGCCATTGAACTGAGCCTGCAGGAGTCCCACAATGCTCAGGAGGAGGAGAGGGAATTAAACAGGTACAAGAGAACCTGCTTTTTTTTACAATGCCTCTTCATTACAGGTGACTGTGATTGTTTTCTTTTTTTAATTTATGCAAAAAATTTGCTAATGCCATTCACGGTTCCTAAATGATGAATATTAATGCATTTGTTGAGCCTCTGACTTTTGCCTAGCACAGTAACATGCTGAACATGGATAGTGTTCATGATAGTTATTACCTGCCAAACATCAGCGTGTTAACAGTTTCAGTATAAGCATGCATGTTAGCATACCAGGCAAAGACCTTTGGGGGATTTTACCTTAAAAATGTAAAAGGTTTTATTTTTCTGCCTTCACACTGGACAAGAAATCTAACTCAGTCAGCCTGTGTCACCTTGGTGCTTTCACATGTGTACTTTGCTGTTCTGCAGAGCTCTGGAGGCCAGTGCAGAGGAGAACGCAGCGAGGTTGAAGAGGAAGAGGTGTGAAGCCCAGGGTGAGATGTGCAGCCCTGCAGACTGGATTCGCCAGGACGACTGGCCCGTTGGCATTCGTAACGTTGGAAACACTTGTTGGTTCAGTGCTGTCATACAGGTGAGAATGAGGAGGGTTATTGGTTAACTGAAGTAAATAAGAATCAGGGAAAGAATTAAGCAGGATTATTTTAAAAAAGGAGGCATTTTTGCTCCAAAAGGTAGACTGAGGAAGTATGGAGCCATTTTTCATTCTGAAACATAATAAACAAATGACAGCTGCTGTAACACACTGCTCAGATCAAAATAACTTGGTGAACTTGGTGTTTTTGCTGTAGAAACGTCTTTAGTCTGAATGGTTCCTAAGCTGCACAGAGTTCTTTCTAAATGTCCACCTGTTCAAACAGTGTCACACATCCTTTGCTGCTAAATCTTTAAATAGCGCTCTCACTTGGCTTAACAAACGCTATTAGACTTGGATTTTCCCCTCCAACATTTCTAACTTTAGTCTGTCAGAGGAGTCATAACTTATGTGCAGTCAGCAAATGTTGTTTTGGTGTTCACCATTTGCAAAAAAACATGTTTGAATTTATCAGCGGCCCTTTGTATTTTTTGTGGAATGCTTCAAAATTTTTTCCCACGAGTTCAGTTTTTTAAATTGACTGTAGAAACACTGTTTTTTCTTCAATCCCATGTTTTTACCTTTTTGTACCATCCTAACAGATTTATTATTATTAGAAACATCAGGAAGCAAACAAAAAGGTGTTTGCACACTACAGCCAGCTGAGAACATGCAGTGTTTCTCTGAGCTGCTAATTCTATTAAAAGTCCATCCAGAGTGATTCAGTATCAGGTGGCTCGGCAGAAACCGGAGCTGTGATTCAGATGAGCAGGTTGTGCTGATAATTAAATAGCGAGTGATGTGATGATGGAGTGAGCCATGGCCTGAAATGGAGAGAGGAGACAGTCATTGTTTGTCTCTTGTTGAACTCAAATATGCTTCTATATCGATTTAGGAGTCAAACCCCCAAAGGACAAACAGGGGTTATTATCTGGGAATGAAAATTGGAGCATCAGGCTGTGTTGTTTGAATACAAATGCTGTTCGAATGAAACTTTTTTGCTTGTTTTTTGCTGGTTTTGATGCTATTTTTTAAAATTAAACTGATTTTTCTAGATTCAACTGAGCCACACTCTTGATAAAGCAGCCTCCCCTTAAAAAAGTAATTATGCTATCAGATTGAGGCTGAGTGACCACGTGATTCCGTTGTCAGCTCATATTTCTTCTATTATCTTTTGTGGTATGAATTACAGTAAAGCCGAGATAAGCCATAATTAAATTTCCTACTCAAATGGAAACGTGTATGAAGATATTCGTAAATGCTCAGAAGCTCCACTCACCACAACTCATGACACATAAAACTATCTGAGTCGAATTAATGCATTTAGTTTATCGCAAGAAACACAAGTATCATATGACAAAGTGCTCTGGTTCGAGTGCAAGAATGTTGTGTGTAAATAACATTAAATTTCAGGGAATGTTTCTTAAGTTTTTCCTCCAAAATTTGCTGAGCTACATTATCTTTTATTCTGTATCACTGAATTTAAAAGAAATATGAAATTTTTTATTAAATCTTGTTAAATTTTGTTTCATGTTAGTAATGCTCGGGACAAATTTTGAATTATATCTCATGCAATTAACTTAGTAACTTGCTAAAGTTAATACTTATTGGCCTTCAGTTATACCGTGGCTGTGTGGCTAATAGGCTTGGGCTATATCCAAACTTCGAAATCACAATACTGTCCTGCCCAAATATTGCGATAGACAATATTATCATGTGAGGGAGCTCGCCATTTTCTCCTGCTTTAAACAGGAAATATTGTCCAATTGGTGAGCTGGCGTTTTTCAATGTAAAGCGCTGCCTACATCATGCCAGTTAACCTGAGATAAGCTCTCCAAAAAAAGCAACGTGCGTTTTTCCATCCCCACAGCAGCCTAGCATGGATTTTATTTTTAAAATAAAAGCCTGAGGATGCCATAGCAGTTGTTGGATATTCAACATTGTGAGAAATATTACATCCAACGGCAAATACTGTGATTTTTGACCATATCTCATATTGGCCCAGAACTAGTGGCTGACGGAAAAATGCTCCACTAATCCTCCAACACTAAAATTCACACCCCATTCATTTTAATAGAGAAGTTTGCAAGATGTATTCACTTCAATCTGATCAGTCTGACTCATGCGATTTCCTGAAAAGCTCCTAACTATCCAGCCAGTTATAAAAGAGAATGGGATTGACTTTTTTCTGATGAAGGTCACAACGGTGAAGGTTTAAAGCAGCGGTGTCATTTACAACTAATGAACTGTTGTTCTTAACCCACCACCTGCTCAACACCCCGCCCACTCTACTTCCTGTCCTGCCTCTCACCACAGTGAGCTAATTACGCCCCGGGTCCTTCTAGAAACCTTTTAATGCTTGAAAAGTATTTTCAGAGAGCATTTTTAGACAATTATAGAAGTTGTTGTAGATGAATGAGTGCCTCCTACTCTCTCATAGAAGGTTAGGAGCATCTCAAAACGCTAAATGGCCAGGGGTTTTTTTTTCTCTGATCTCTCCAAGTTCGAGCACCACTACAATGTGAGATCACTGTGATCAGGATCTAACAGCTTGTAGTCTCACATCTGACCTTGACTGAACAACTGCATTAACCGTGATTGTTTCGTCATCTTGTTGCAGTCGCTGTTTCACCTTCCAGTGTTCAGGAGGCTGGTTCTCAACTACCATCTGTCTGAGCGAGTGCTGGAGAAGTGCAAGAGCCATTCTGTGAGTACACGACTGTCACAAGCACATACAAGAGTTCTCCAAACAACAGCGGGTCACTCCGCTGCTGCCATTTCTACCACACAGACATTTGTTTGCATGTTTTCATTCATACTCTGAAAGCAAAGAGGTGAATTTCACAAATTAAACACAAGCTGCTGGGATTCTCCACTAATTTAAACAAAGCTACTGTGTGAGTGTAAGCGTGACTCTCAGCTTGTGCTTACAGGACAAGAGGAACATCGCTTTCATGCAGGAGCTGCGCTGTCTGTTTGCTCTCATGTTGGGTTCAACTCGCAGGTTTGTGGATCCTTCTGCTGCAGTCGAGTTACTGCGAGACGCCTTCAGGACCAACGAGGCCCAGCAAGTACGTACAACATGTTTTCTGTCATCGTAAGTACAGAAAACTCTGAAAATAAGATATGATGAAATTATAGAGGCCTCACATTTGTAAACAAACTGTTTTGTTCAAGTTTCAGAATTCTTGTGGCACCTGCTCATGAAAACCAGTTCTTCTTGCTTCGGAAAAGCTTCACAATAAATTTGTTCACTCACAGTCTGTGAGAGGTCGATGCTTTTCTGTTCCGAGAGGAGAAAATCCTTTTTGTTTTTCTTTTAAATCTCAAACACCAATCAACAATATTCCAAAATAATAATACTAATATTAATAACAAAATAATAACAACAAAAAAGATCAAACATGCGGGATATTTTTCACTGAAGACATTTTAGCATTTAGAATGTTATATCTGCTGTGTGGCCATCACTGCATTTTTTAATCTGTATTTGTTTTTATTTAGTAAGTAAAATACAGTTATTTCTTTTTAGCCCTTTAGCTTTGAATCTTCTCTGCTCACTCCTCTCTTTTTAATTTTCTGTCTCACTTATTTTCTAGCAAGGTAATGATGCTTTTATTTGTGTTTTGGAAGGACAAATATGGAACATGAGATTTGTAAAAGGCTACATCTTGTTTATGTAGTGTTTATTTTGACAGATTTTTCTTTATTCCAGGATGTCAGTGAGTTTTCCCATAAACTGCTTGACTGGCTTGAGGATGCATTTCAGCTGGCTGCCAACGGAAAGTAAGTTCTATGTTAACGTCATTCACATACATGAAGTATTCTCTCTTAATTTGTTTGCAGCTACATGATTTTAATGTCATGTTTTATTTTCAGTAACACAGAGGACAAACAGCAGAACCCCATGGTCCAGCTTTTCTATGGAACCTTTGTGACAGAAAGAAAACATGAGGGTGAGTTCTGTCAGATTTTCCGTCATTGTGATGATCAGCGTGTTTTCTGCTCTCAGTCACTCAGATCTGTGTGACTCTGCTTAGGTAAGACTTTGTGTAATATCGAGCAGTTTGGTCAGTATCCTCTGCAAGTCAACGGCTTCAACAACCTGGACGAGTGTCTGGAAGGAGCGATGGTGGAGAAGGAGATCGAGTCACTGCATTCAGATCATAGCACCACATCTGGCCGGGAGGTAAACTGTTTTATTAACTGACTAATTAGAAATACTTTTTTTTTGTATGCCGTGTTTTTAGCTTGATGCTTCACTAATCACATTTTCTCTTGGTTTCAGCGATGGTTCAAAAAGTTACCACCAGTCTTGACTTTTGAACTGTCTAGATTTGAATTCAACACTCAGCTCGGCCGTCCTGAAAAGATACACAAGAAGCTGGAGTTTCCACAAATCATTTATATGGACAGGTGAGCTTTGTTTAGACAACACAGTCACAATCATAGACGTGCCAACAAGGAAAAAGAAGCTTCCAGTGTAGGCGTGTGGCTTGAGGCTGCGCTGGGTTTTATGCAAACTCTTTGTATTGTAAGTGTGAAAGGAAAGAAAAAATAAAGGCTGTTACGTGTCTGTTTAAATCTAACACTCATGTACTGATCTGTTTTGGGGACTGTGGCAGATATCTTCACAAAAACATTAAACAAACCCACGAGAGGAGAGTAGAGGTGAAAAAACTCAAGGAGCAGCTTGCAGCCCTTCAACAGAAACTGGAATGGTAAGTTACCTGAGATGCGACTTCAAAACTTCTTCACTCTATTGGAAAACACCTTGCACTAAGTTTGCCTAATTTTATTTATTTACAGCTACAAAAACTACGGCTCAGGACCTACCAAGTACCCGCTGGCAGACATGCTGCAGTTTGTGCTGGAGTTCGCCACCACGAAGCCTTCAAATGTTTCCCCAGCTGGAGATCTGAGAGCATCGTCATCCTCACCGACTCCTACGAGCCACCCGCTCAGTGAATCCACCTGCAGAGACAACAGGTTAAAACTATTCACTACATGTATTCATACACTTTTCATTACACAGCATAAACAGCGAATGGCATGTTTTTCATAGAACTAAAGTTTCCCTATATTGCTGTTGATGCAGATTAAATTGAACTGAATCACACATTTTGTTTCTCTGATATCACACTCTGGATCCTCAACTCCCTCGATTCTCGTTTTCTCTAATTACACGTCTTTAATGCTTTTTTTTTTGCTTTCCTCAGTGGAGACGCAGATTCCTCAGACGGCCTAGTTTCCAGTGTTTCCAGTTGCCAGAGGACCCCCATATACAAACCCTTCACCCAGTGCAGACTCCCCATTGACTGCCCACCTCACCCCGCCCCCCACAGCATCACTGATGAAGAGCTGCACTTTGTTAAGACCTGCCTGCAGCGCTGGAGGACCGAAGTGGAGAATGACATAAATGGTATGATAATGCAAACATTCACAACACAGTATGTACACAAACACTGCCTATTATCATGCATAGTGAGATTCATATTTAGTAAGACTGCTTTGTAAGAGCTGTTCTTCTTTTCATAATTTGTATTCCTGAAGACTGTGAAGCTAGCTTAGCATGATGGGCTCTGTTACAGGCTCTTTAGCTGCTGCACTGTGTTCAGTGGTTTTGCTTTGAAACGGCCTGCCTGATAGAGACTCACAGAATCAGTGACTTCTTTAAAACTTTCTCTTAATATCCATTTTGCAAGGGAGTCCACTGATTCTAGCATCTTCCAATGTCCGTTTTTTGGTTCCTTTCAGGGGAAAATATAGGTAAAGAAAAAACAAACAGACAAACAATTTAAAACCAAAAACTATGCTGTGAATTAATAGTAACATTATCTCAATATGAAGAGAAAGAGTCTGAGAGATCACATTATTTGACTTGTTTACCTTTTATGGCTTTATAAATGTGTTATATCATGTTTTACTTTACATGTAGTCATTTGATCCAGGGTTAATTCAGAAAGTATTGATCAGAGCAGCTGCATTGATGAGAGCAGCTTTAAATTATGTCTTGATTTGACTGTTTTACGCACAACATAAACTGCTGACACATTGGCACACGGTGCAGAAAGTTGCAGAACTGTTACAGGCCAGAAAAGAATTCACAGCTGCTCACCTGCAGAGCTCAATATCTCTGTAATAGGTCAGAAAATATGTGTATTTGTTCAATTGAGTCATTTTCCTCGGACTTGAGTACTAGTTGGAGACATTCGCTCTGCTTTCCCCAACTTTTCCATCTAATGATTTTCTTTCTGGGTTATTGTTTGTGTGTGTGTGTGTGTGTGTGTGTGTGTGTGTGTGTATGACAGAGCTGAAGGCCAGCATTGACAGGCTCAGTCAGGTGCTCGAGGGCATGTACTCAGACAACAGCCTCTGCCAGGTAAAACTGAGCCACACTGACAAACCCAATACTCAACCCAACCCAATATTTTGGGGCTTCTGTATTTTTCTACAGTGGGTTTCAATGCTGCCTCCCTGCTGCTCTCATGTAGGTGCCATACAGACTCCATGCGGTACTCGTTCATGAAGGTCAGGCATCAGCAGGTCATTACTGGGCCTACATCTATGATCACGCCAACCAGCGCTGGATGAAGTACAATGACATAAGCATCACTGAGTCATCGTGGGAGGAGCTGGAGCGGGACTCGTTTGGGGGGATGACCAACGCCAGCGCCTACTGCCTGATGTACATCGATGACAGCCTGCCACACCTCATTACAAGTATGACCCTCTGTGTGTTTTTCAGTCTCTAAGTTACATGTGATATGATTAATTTAACCTTGAATAATTTCTCAGTAACAATAAAGAGAATATCAGTCTGCGGAGTAAATATTAATGAGGCATAGTAGCGTCTTAAAAAATACCAATTTGTATAAATTTAAAATAATTCATTCTTCTGTCATTTCTAAAGTTATTATAATGGCAAATACTGACATGAGGTCTGTAAGGGGGTTTTATTTTGAAAGTTTATTAACTGACACAATCCCACATTCATGCAGACGACACAGATGATGAGACAGGCCAAGTGCTGCACGGCATGGACTCTCTGCCTCCCGTCCTCAGACGCTACGTCCATGAAGACAACCGCTGGTTCCAGCAGGAGCTCAGCGAATGGGAGGAGCAGTTATGCCAAACAGCAACTCCACAGGGAGAGTCTACAGCCTCTGCAGAGCCCCCACAGTCCAGTCCAGACAATACACACCAAACACCAGTGGAGCCAGTTCCTCAGTCAGGAACATCCACTGAAGAGCAGGAGCAGGGAGCCTCTTCAGAGCCGCAACCACAACCTGAGGCAGAGAAGAATCCAGAGCCGGATCCCAGAGAGCCGACTGAAGGTCTGTAGTGGAGACCGGAGAAAAAAGAATGAGGAAGTGGTTTTAGAAACTGTTAAACCATCATTTATCTTCATCATAGATTTAAACCAATTTTAAAAATTCTAAACCCGCAAAATGGATTTTACCCAAAACATAAAAGAACACAAATATCCAGAATTAGAGCGCATGATTGACATTTCTACTAAAAATCTAAATACTGCACTATTTTTCTATCCTTGGATAATGTTTATAGTTTAAATGAGTCTTCCACATTAAGCTGGGATGTAAGCAAAAAGGGGTTTTTACCATCTTGTTGGAAGTTGTTTCCCTCATCACGAAGATGTAGCTGTAAAACCAACAGGCCTTTACAGGGCCTCATTAAATGAACCTTTCACTGCTGCACTGTCCACTAAAATGCCAGACAGGCAAAGCTGATTGGAAGGTGAAAATACCAAATGGTTGAAACTCAGAAAAACAGGGCTCACTTTTTCTGTTAAAACTTTGTGATTGAGGGGTGCCCTGGAAGCTTAGTCGCTAGAGTGGCGCCACATGTACAGAGGCTTTGCCTTCATTGCTGCAAACTCAGGTTCGATTCCACCCTGTGGCCCTTTGCTGCATCTCATTCCCTCTCTCTATCACCTATTTCCTGTCCAGTCCGTCAGATGTCCTATCAGTGGAAGCACAACAAGCCCCAAAAATATCTTTAAAAAAGAAATTTTGATTGAACTTCTCCAGGACTCTGTTGGGATGATTAGATTTATATGGCTGTAGAGTTTGAATTCTTAAAAGTCTTGTATTATAACTGTATCGTTGCTTTGAATTTTTATCCGGGCCGTGTCGTTCATGATGAGGCAGCCATTAAATATCCTGTTCCTTTCTGAAACGACCTTTTCTTACAGTCAGATATCCGCTCACAGCCTCTTTCCTCACTTCTTTGACCCCAGAAGAATCAGCAGTAGCACCACCACCTCCACAGAGTCCTGGCTGCCAGTCAGACGACACCAGCAGCTCAGCCGTCACTGACACGCTGGTGCAAAGCCAGAGCACCGCCTCGGCTGAGAAGGAGCTGCAGCATCAGGTGGGCGAGTCCGAGAATATGGGTCAGAAAAACTAGGCCATAAAAATAAAGTGTCTACAGCTGGGTCAAGGATCCCATTTCACCACTTAGCATAGTGATGGAGATCCAGCTGACTGCATATAATAAGAACAACCTTTCACTGGATACAAGAAGCCATTTTGAAGTTCACACACTCCCTTAGCCAGTTTGTTCACCAGTTGAGTGTGGAGTTAAAATAGAAACACATGCTGTGTACCATAGGTGTTTGTGACACATACAGATGTGTAGATTAGGGTAAAGGACACACTGCATGTCCTATGATTGACCTTTAAAGTGAGCTCAGATATGAAAAGGCTCTCAAAGTCCAAAACAGGATATATGGATACAGATAACAGATGCTTTGAGGCATAATCATGCGTACCATGATAAATCTTTCTGTCAGACTCCTGAAGCAGAGCTCAGTAACCAATCACCACCTGACGTCCATGAGGAGAAGGAAAAGACCCAGGCTGCAGGCGGCGGCTCTTCAGGTGAAGGTGAGCCAGAAGCTCCTGAACAGGAAGAAAAGGAGGAGGAAGAGGAGGAGCAGCAGCGGGAAGTGCCGGCCAGACAGCGACAGACTGAGAACGAGGTGTCGGAGGTGGAGATCCCAAATGTTGGCAGGATCATGGTGAGAGCCGACGCTGATGGATACAATGAGGAGGTGAGCAAGTGACATGGTCTGATGTGAAGGCAGTAGATTTTCAAGTTCATGTCCCAAAATATAAACTAAACTGGACAAATAACACAGATGAGCCTTTAAAAGAAGAAAGGATTCTGCAATGTTTTGTTTTAGTCGTTGTTTTTTCTTAATTTCTTACTTTTCTGACTTTTCCCAGTGTAAGAGTTTAATTTAGGCAAAAATAATGTTTACATTATTATACATGTGGGGAAACTCGAAAATAAATCATGAGTAGTTTCTTTGCTAATTCTTGAATTGCTGCTACATGTTAGTGTATCTCTTACCAACATGATACAGAGATTCCGTTTCATGGTTCTCTGGTACTGGACAGGACGTGATTCCTTAATCCTACATCATTTATTTTTCTGATTTTGGAGGTTTTTGTCAGTAATCTGTTTGCTGCTCAGCTGGTAAAATAATCATGTCTTTACTCTCCTAGATGATGCTGACTCCAGCGATGCAGGGCATCATCCTCGCCATCGCCAAGGCCAGACAAACGTTTGATAAGGAAGGTCCTGAGGCCGGCCTCATCAAGGTATCACACCTCACGTTAACACTACATCACACAAAATAATGGTTTACATGCCAGACACCAGTTCACACTGATATTGTTTCATCAATCTTTGCATTGATATGAACCACCAAATAATCTCTGGACTATATATCTATTAAAATCAGCAAATAATTGTAAAAACATTCACATTTTTTGAGGAAGTTGCTATTCAGTCTATCAGAACTTATTTGTTAACAAATAAAAATCAGCTAAAATTTAGAATAGCAAAATGAGAAAATAGACCAAAAATAATAGAAAATTTAAGTGTGGAAGAAAAAATTAATGAAATGAAATGTTAAAAGACAGGGTAGTAAAAAAAAAAAAAACAAAAAGAAATCAAGGATAAAGATCAAATAATAAAATACTAAAAGAGAGCAGATCGATTGAGGTGCGTAAAAACAGAATAAATAATATTAGACGATCAGAGGCCTCCTAAAGATTTATTTTTATAATGATACAGACCAGATTTTTTTATCAACTTTTTCAAATGCAGGAAGGTCAAAGTCAAAAACAAGAAAAGTGTTTTAATCTTGTTTTTGACCCATAAAATCCAAAAATCCTGACAGAGAGGAGCAAAGAGAGGCCTCCAGGCAAATAATTTACTTGTTTATGTGTATATTTGATGAGAAATTCAGCATTAATAATCCATTATGAATGAAGAATGTTCTTCTTTAATCTATATATACAGCACCTTTAAATACATGCCAATCCTATTGACAGCTTTAACATAATTAAATCAATCGCCCACTGTTTATCCAGGCCTTCCATGAGGAGTATTCCCGCTTGTTTGAGCTCTCCCAGGAGGAGACGCCGCTGCAGGAAGACGCTCGTCTGCAGCACGCGCTGGTCTACTTCTTCCAGAACAAGGCGCCCAATCGCATCATTGAGAGGACGCTGCTGGAGCAGTTCACTGACCGCAACCTGAGCTTTGACGAGAGGTACATGAACAACATAACAAGAGAGTCGGACAGTCGCCTTTTACTTTGGATCAAATTTTAAGTCATTACCATGAGAGTTAAGACTTTGTTGCAATCAGGGATGAGACTTGCACTGTTAAACAAAGTAGTTCACAAAACAGAAGGATCAAAGAAAACCTCTGTGAGGCTGAATGTGTTGATGTTGGAGATGTTTCTGTCTAATAGGTTATTTATGTACAATGTGTTCTCATAGCAGAAATATGTGAGTGACTGAGGTGAAACAGGCTTTCCTCAGAGCAGCAGCCCGTCATTCAACATGCCAATGATGCCATCTAGTGTTCGGAGCAGAGACCTGCAGCATGGTGTAAATAGGTCCCCTCTGTTTCTGCAGGGCCATCAGCATCATGAGGGAGGCTCGATCCAAGCTGCGCCTCATCAAGCCGGAGGACATGGACATGGATGAGTACTTGGTACTGATAGCAGCTGAGCAGATCTCTGCTGTGTTAAACAACTTAATTTTCAGAGATACACTGTTACTGTTTGGGTCTTTTTATGGGATTTGTTGCTAATTACAAAAATATAGAATATCCGCAGCCTAATCCTGACAAGTAAATTGGGATGACTGAATGCTTCTAGTAAGAAAAGGGCCTGTTATCTGTTACAAAATAAAAACCTAAAATTAAGAACTGTAAACTGGTATAAACATAAATAGCAGCTGTAGCTCTACCATGTGACCAGACCGCTGGAAAGCAGCACAATCAGCAAGAGCAAAAGAAGTGATTGTTGTCGTGTGTGCTCGTTCACAGCAGTGGCACGATGACTACAGGCTGTTCAGGACCGTGTTTGTCTACCTGCTGACTGGACTGGAGCACTATCAGCATGGGAAGTAAGTGTGAAACGTTCACTTCTGTGGTTATATCTACTGGTTTGTGTTTCAGGATCTTGAAAATTTCATCACTAAAGTTACTATAATCATACAGCACTTTCAACATA
>JAPXVT010000007.1:31298852-31313167 GCA_029823135.1 Acanthurus reversus | reverse complement strand
CTGAAAAGCCCTGCATCGAGGACGTTGACCGAAGTCTTCGGCTCCCCGTGCTTGACATCGGCGGCACTGTTTTGGTGAGGAGGGTCAGCAAGAGGCTGCCGAGCCTCGGCCTGGCCCTGCCGGTAGCGCCGCTCAGCATCTCCACCGCTAAACCCGCCAGTCCCGAACGCATTTGGAGCCGAGCTGCGTGAGTGAACAGGGCTGCCTGTCCCTGAACAAGCACTGGATTCTGTGTCGTTACGAGGCCATTGGGGTCGCGTCGTAATGGTGCACAAAGGCACGTATCTGAATACAGTAGTGAGGGTACAGAAAGGGCTTTGTGCGCATTGGCCAGTGAGGGAGAGCGCTGGATGGACGACATGACAGCTGAGCCAATCATGTGGTCAGAGGGGCGGAGCCAAGCTGCATCAACAGCCCCTCCACACTGTACTTACTGCAAGGAGGAGGAGCGGCCGGTACACAACATTTCCCAGTATTTTAACATTCTTACGGCTCAAGGCGACAGGGTCAACATCCTGTCAACATGTGTCAACACTTCAAGATGCAGTTTGTTTACACACATGCGTGTTTACAAGTCATGAAACAAATAGGCTGTGCAGCTCAGAACTTTGTCACTGTGGTCAGATTGTTTACATGGCTGGTTTTTGCCTGTTTTGGGCCCCCAGGACAAAAATGTACTTTCAGTCCCTCTACCCTTCCAAGGCCTCTATACGTTTAATGAACACCGTTTTATTCAAGCTCTTGTTAAAGTGTAACTACTAACAAAACATGTTTTTAAAGGCAGGGGGAAAATGTGAACACCTGCCAGTTCAATTATTCATTAAAAAAAAAAAAAAGTCTAGTCTGCCTAATATTCCCTCCAGTCATTTGTTTGGTGTGGTTAATGATATGCAGGCTCATGATCAGCTCTTATTTTCAAATTTGACAGACCAAAATTAACTATTGATAACTGTTTTTTTTCCAGTTCTTTCATCCCACAACTGTATACATACAATAGGATTTTTTTTAAGTTAATTCTTTTATTAAATTCCAGATATTTGTGCAACAACACAGGAAAACAGTGAATTACACACACAGAGCTACAGTACAGTTACTGCAGGGTTAGACAGTATAAAGAAAATCACTGAACTGTGATTATTTTCTCAGCTGTCAGTTTTCTGGCTGCATCTACATTCACTTCACCGCTCACAGCAGCTTTGACTTTTTAGTTCTTAAATGTCTTTGATGGCGTCAGAATATTGCAAAATAACATTTAACAAAGAGGTCCAAAGACTGGCCATAAAACTGTACACACGTTTATTTGCATACAATTATTCAAAATACATATGTACAATTAAAAGAAAAATACAGTTAATGCACAAATCTGACAAAACGTTTCTACTCCTGAGGCTAACGGCTTTAAAAATTTGTTGTCATTGATTAAGCCTCCATTAATTCCTTTCTAAACCTCTCGGGGGCAGCCAATTAAAACAATTATTTAAATTTAAGTATCACTCTGGTCTATTTTCATGGGTCACATTTCATTTTTTGACATCATGTTTCATTGTTGGACACGTGTATGTGCTGTGGTTTTTTATGTTTATCTCTTTCAGTGTGAACGTCTGAGCGGTTTGAGGATGCTCCACCTGTTACCAATCAACCCGTTTACCTGTGAAATGTTCCAAACAGGTGTGTTTGAAGTGTTTCAACTTCCTGTCTTTTGCTGCTGCTGTCCCAATTTGTTTTAAACATGTTTATATTGTTTATTGTTTATTACAAGGATGCCCATTAGCTGACGCCGAAGTGATCAGCTTATCTACCTGGGGTCCAAGACAACGTAACATCCCATGACACAAGAAACAAAAATGCTGCATCAAATTCAGAACAAGTTAATAATGACAAAAGTCAAGAAAATATAAACAATGTTGTCCCTATACTGGTTTGAATTAAATTCAAAAATAGGATTGGCAAATTTAAACATTCTGTTTCATTGGCTTTACACAGCATCTCAACTTTTTTGGAACCAGAAATGTAGATTAAAAAAACCTTAAAAAACAAAACAAAACAAAAACCTACTGTCACATGGTGACAATCTTTACCTCTTTTTGCCAGCAAGCTACTGTTTCCAAAACCAAACCAAAACCAAAACCAAGTATATCAGCATAAAATCCTGCTGATTAAAAAGTTTCAATTTTAGATGTAATACACTTCCATGTATGTGTATTAAAAAATAAATTTCCTGTTGTTTGGCTCAAATCTAACTCGCTGTTTCCTGCTCTGACAGATCAACATGAAAGTCACTTCCTCCAAATACATTATGAAGAAAAGAAATAAATAAATAAATCCTATCCCAGGCAGGTTCACTGCAGTGCAGGCTGTCTCTGTTGGCTCTGACACACTGGCATGTTTGCATTTTAACAGAAACAAACAACCTGTTTGTTTACTTTAGCCTGTGAGATGAGGTCATCTTCCGTCATGTTTTCAATACTTGCTTTGATTTCTTTCCTCACAAATACCAACATTTGGTAAACTCATCTGCATTTTTCTCCAGTACGAATAAACTGGTCTGTTCGAATCAAAGCCGCACGGATCTCTGCGTTTGATTCAAATCCAGTCACTCAGGACGACTCCTCCCTTTTCCACACGATCACCATGTTTTTGTCACTGAGGGCCACCAGAAAGTGCAGCTCCGGGTCCATTGCTACACTGTTGATGGAGGGGCCCTCAACGTGGCCGAGGCCCTTTCTCACCGGGCTCGGCCATTCCAACACCTGCCAGGACAAAGAACATGTCAGCGGCTGAGTGCTGTGCAAAGATATGAAAGGAGGAGTTTCATTGGGTACAGCATGAAGTGCTGTGAATGGAAAGAAAAAAATGCTAGTCAATACGAATTTCTATTAAAATCAATAAATTCTCTGTATTTACTTTATACTTTCGAAGCAATCATTTGTTTAGCTTTGTTTTGATACTGTCAGACTTGACTCAAAGTCAGATAATGGCTGCAACACTCAGTATATGTGAAGAACAAAATAAGTAAGAAGCCTGTCAGTGTTAGTCTCATCAAAATTAGTCCCTCCAAAAAAAGACAGAGGCCTGAGCGTGACGGACATTACTGTCGGAATCTGGGAATAAAGTTACGTCACTGCAATAAAGTCTGACTGGACTACAAAGTCAAGCAGGCAGATGGTTTTAAAGTTTAACTTCTAAGTGTTTAGATCATCTAAATCATTTTATGTGAAGGCAGCCAAGATGTTAATAATCATCTCTTACTGCACGGTCTGTGAACTGTAACTGGTGTTTACAGAGAGAGTTTGAGCTGTAATTTTTCCCGTTTGCTGAAGGTTTCTATTCTAAATAATAGTGGCTGAATTGAAGGTTTGATTACATTCTGCCTGACTGTTTGACTGAAGGCTTTATTTTTGGTCTCTGTGTTCTCTGCAACTACTTCAGTGAGTATAATGTTATTCCCAGTGGGAAAAACATGCAATGTGAGGTAACTCAAGCCTTCACCTAGAATTATTTCATGAAGTCAGAGTTGTAAAGGAACAGGACATTTGGAGGAGATGGTTACCTCTGTGGGCTGGATGGGTTTCCCACTCTGGAAATTGTTTTTCTGTAGGCTGGTGATGTGGTACGTCCATAACCTGCCTTTGTCATCACCGCACACTATGTAGGCTTGGCCTAAAGAAAGGAACAAACACAAACACACACAGAGCGCAACGTTAACCTGAGTACACATGGGCATTTTTTTCTTCCTGACTCAAACACAAAGCTCAGGAAATCAGTCTTCTTTTGTCCAGCATCAAGCCGAGACATTGGTTTGAGGCTGGATTGAAGCAGAAAACACTTAAACATTAATGTAAAGATAATCGAGTGAAACTCGAAGAGCACTAGAGAGAGCAGAGAACCTTTGTAAATGCACACACACTACAGCACAATGAAAATGCATGTAATGCTTTCGACTGACCCGGACAGGTGTTGAGGGCCAGGTAGGGAATCTCAGTGTTTGTCCACTGCAGCTCAGCCAGAACCACAGCACACACTGTTCCACTCTTCTTGTCTGGCCTCTGGGCTTTGGTCCTGCTCCAGCTCCACAAGTAAATGCAACCATGCATGTAGTTCTTGGAGGCTGGAGGACCAGAATGAACCATGACAGCAAAACAAGAGAAAAACTGAAGCATGAAATGTTCAAATAGAAGAGAGAGCTGGAGGAAGACTTCATGCAGGTCTGCAGGATTTCAGTTTTGGACTTTTAAAGGGGCGAAATGAAGAAATCAACAGGCCGATTCAAATTGTGATTGTATGGAAGGAAGGAGTCATCCTGAGTGACAGGATCTGATTCAACTGATGTATTGGTTTGTCAATATTATTGGCCAATATCTGTGACAGCGTGTATGTTCTCCAATATGACCCATATCAAAACTGTTTTTTAAGGCTGGGACAAAATGCTTTGACATGTGATTTAAAAATAGTGCAATTACTCAGTTTGTCCAGCAGATGGCGGTCTGTAATTTCTTAACTAACAAGTAAGTTTCTACTGTTCAGTGCACTGATGTTCAGAATAAAGTTTGTTCAAATGTAAGATATTCTGCCTTCATTACACGTCTTTGTCACAAGTATTTGATCACCACATTCAGTTGATATTATATATTTATACATAATATTGGCTGATATATTGGATATTGGAATTTTCTTGCTCTTTAAAATATTTATTGGCATTTGCCCCAAAAGTCCCACATTGGTCAGACTCTAAAAATTGTAACTATCAAAACTGTCTTAACTTTCACTGATTAGACCTTAAGTTCCAAAGTTACACGTATGGAAACACCACTGCAGGCAACAACATGGAGGTTTAAGCTCACTTACTGAGGTGCATACTTTTACAGGGCTTTGTAAATATGACTACAGTCGTACTGATACTGTAAGAGCTGCACTTACCCACAATGTCATCTGTAAGAAAACTCAGGCCATCAATGGTGTGGTAGTCGTGGTCTTTGTCTTCCTTCTTGTACACGGGGAAAGTTATCTCCAGTTCTTTGCACCTATTGAGAGATAAACAACAAACAGTTTGATCGGCCAGAATCCCTTTTGTGAAAATATCTGCACTTTAAAGATTTGAGGAAAAAAAAAAAAGTGACACTCATGGATGCGAGAGCCCAAATCAAGATGTTTTTACCTTTTTGTGGTGGTGTTGGTGTTGAGTTGTGTGTTGTAGCAGTACAGTCCGTCCTCGCAGGCTATCAGAAGCTGTGACATGGGGGATTTGGGAGGAAGGCAGATGTGCAGAGGGGTGGCGCTGACCTCCAACACCAGCAGCTGACTGGAGGAACCAACGATACAGAAATACAGTACACACTAAATACATCAAGTTTTGTTAAAAATATACATTTAAAAAGAGTCAGTCTTTGATTTTATGCTTAGAAAATTCTTGAAACTGATGTGCAGTGAGAAATAAAAGCAGATACTCACACAACTTTGTAGTTGTACTGGCTGTCGACTCCACCAATGTCCCACATCACCACTTTGTTGTCATAGGAACCGGCTGTAAGAAGAAAACTGAACTGATGAGTACACTGATTTTTAGAAAAATGTCCCATTTAGTATGAACAAATCGAGCACAGTGAAGTTCCACTGAAGGAAAAGCTCTCTTTGGCTGCATTCACACTACAAGCCCAAATCCACTTTTTCTTTGCCTTTCCAGATTGTATCGAGATTTATTTCCAGAAGTGTGGACAGAAAAAAAACACATGAAATCGGATTTTTGCAAATCAGATTTAAACCTCATTTGTAGGTGGTTTGAAAATGCGATTCAAATCTGCTCTGTTTGGTGCGACAGAAAACTTCTGCACCGCGACCGTTTGGAGAGCGAGATGATGGATGGCTATCCACGCTTTCGCACTGCAGAGCTGCATCACCACATGGCCTACCTTGTTGCCACGGCAATCTATACAGATATGTTGTCGGTGTGTGGACACAAAAATACAATTTGATCACTTGCAAATAATAGTGCAATCACTGGCTCTGTCAGTCTGATTAGAGAGACATATTGGATTTGCCTGCTGTGTGAACACAGCTTACGATGTTGGACCTGTAAAACAGAGAACTGTCAGACAATCAGGACTCAAACTGTTGGTTGGTAATCTGTAAAAAGTAACCACGACTCACTGAAGAGGAAGTTTCCCTGCTGATGGTTGAAGCGGAGGACAGACAGTGACTTGCGGCTCGCTCTGAACTCCCCGTAGGCCACATTGTTCCTGGGGTGGATCAGTTTGACGAGTCCTCTCTTCCCACCAGCTGCCAGAATGCTGCATTGCTGAGCCGCGGCTTTACCTCCCCTGGACATCAGCACTGTGGACCAGGACAGCGAGAAGAACTCCTGACGGGATGGACAGAGACAACAGAGTTTGCAATTAGTTTTTGCCATGCTCTCTAATAAATCTAAGGTGTTTCTGAAGTGACAGCATTCAGATTTGGATCAAAATATGAACTGCAAAAATGTCTGAAACTTCTCCGTGCAACCAAATGCAGAATTCTGTCCTTCAGAACACTGTTATAGGAGACGTAGAAATGAAGTGAAGCAAACCTCGCCAGGAACTTTGTACTTCTTCATCACCATCCCAGTTTCACAGTTAATCACACAGAGAGAGTCTCCACCACAGGTGGCAACCAGTTGGCTTCCTCGAGCAGCACCTGTTCATACAGGAGAGACTCAGTCTGTTTCTTTCATGAACACAACTGAAGGAAAGAGTTTAAAATCTATTACAAATCTAATCATATAAATTCCCTGATGGATCTGAGGAAACTTTTTTTCCTAAATGTGTTGATCGGTACCAGTGGAATCTGGCTGCGGCTGGAAAGCACAGGCCCACAGCTGGGTGGAGAAGTCCTCTGAGCTGTCCTGTTTACTGTGGCACTGAAGGACGTGAAGAGGCTTCAGATGCGCCGGCTGCTGGAGGACGGACATGGACAAAAAAATGTAACGGGAGTGTTGGGTACGACAGGGCTTTAATGACCTGATACTGTAAAAATAGCAATACCATCCAAAAGTAACATCTGTATTATTAAATCCAGTGTTCCTGTACAAATATGAAGCTGAAATAAAAAGCCAGCTCTGCTTAAAGCTAGTGTCTGAGACATCGTGAGTAGCTCTGGTATCCAAAGCGGATGCGATACAAAGTGTAACTCTCAGCCTTTTTGCAAACCACTGTTTAATCTCTTCAAGCTCCAAAAACAGAACACTTGCATTCATGGTCCTACAGTTTTTATGCACATCATAAATAACACAACCTCAGTATTTAATAGCAGTGTTTACATTACCTGTGTCTTTATTGTGGACAGCAAGTCAGCATCTCTGACACCTTCCTTCTGTTTAACCTGAGCGCTGCCTTCTTTGGTTTGCTGCCCTTTGGAAACTTTCCTTGGAGTTTCCGGCTTCGTCTGTTCTCTGGTAGGGGTGGAGGGAGGCTGACTCATCTTGCGGTGTCTCATCCTGACGGTGTTGGCTGGGGTTGGTGTCTTAGGTTTGAGGCGGAGACAGGGGCTGTCTTTAACCGGGGAGGCTGGGAAATCTGTGCACATTTTCTTGCGAGGTGTCAGACTTATGCTGGAGTCCATCACTACTGTGGGCTGTTTCCTCTTGGAAGGCACTGAGACGTCCTGAAAAAAGCAAACACACGGTATGAGCTCCATGATATTACTCACAACTACTGTACTTAAAGGGCAACACACTCGGCTGTAACCTGACGGTGTGGAGGAAACGCTGATAACTTTCAAAGTCAGTCAGTCACAATGACCACCTGAACAAATTAGACAACATGAAAGTTAAAGCAGGTCATTCCAGAAATATCTTACACAGTTCTCTTTGGTGTCTGCAGACTTCTCACTCTCTGGTTCTTCCTTTGGCTCTGTCAGAGAGCGCAGATAATCCTTGGCCATGATTCCCACCTGAGAGTCAAAAGAGACAAAGAAATGGTTGCTAAAAATGTTTAGACAGATGATGACAAAAAAGAAGCAGCCAGAGGGTCTCAAACCTGTTGAACTTACCTTCCATCTAGTGAAGTCACTGACTGAATTTGGCCCAAATTTCACCTGCTGACGGGCAGTGTTGACAAAGTTTGTCTCCAGAGTGGACATTTTCTCTGCTGTGATGGGATCTGGGAGGCAGAAGCTCTTCTCCCAAACTGCAATGATCTAAAAAGTAACCAAACACAGTTTGTACACTGACAACAAAAAAAATGCTTATGCAATAAAATGGTGCAGGATGGCAAAGTTTGCACCAAAAATATTTCATCTTCAAACACCAGAGAGGCACTATAAAAAATGTTCTTTGTCTGTGACGCAAATTAACAGCAACATACTCTTCATATCATACAGTGAGACAGAGTTAGTAGTCAGTTTCATACCCGGGTTCTCAGGTTCTCACTGTAGACGAAGCGCAAGTGGTTGGCGGTGGTAGTGACATCTTTTCCGTTGTAAATCCTCAGGTTGGGCAGCAGCACCATCAACTTGTAATTATCACTCACCTGAATAAGAAAAGGAACATTGACCATCAAGTCTGAGAGCCAGTGATCCATCCTTTTCTTTAGGACTCTAGGATCAGAAGACCATTCATTTCCAAACCTGTCCTTTTTCATGGAGTACATGTCTCTGAAACATTATGTCGCCACCAATAAGTCAGTTTATATGATGCCAGGTTTATGTCAAATTAGCTTAAATGCAGCAATTTTCTTTCAGTTACCAAATGTTTTCAGAAAGGGAATTAGTCTAAAAGAAAAAAGAAAAAAAGGTCAGCCCAACTTTGCTACTCTTAAACAGAACATATCAATATTTCTGCACGGTTTTGTCCATTTGTTAGAGATGATTTATGTTTTCTGTTACGTTCAAAGCAAAGAAGTCAGTCGCTAGAGCATAAGGTAGAAAAGTCATTTGCTTGGGACTCATCGATACCCACAGTATCACAGAGTAACTAAGAGATGGACAACCATTCACACTCACATTCACACCGACAGGCAGTTTCGAGTATCCTGTTCATGTAATCTGCATGTCTTTGAACTGTGAGAGGAAACTCACACAGACAGCGAGAGCATGCAAACTCTACGTATAAAGACCAGCTGGTGGAATCAAACACAGGAACTTTCAAGCGAAACTGCTGACCACTGACTCTCCTTTTTGGAGAAATTAATTTAGAATAATTGTACTGTCCTTTAAGACATGAATGTCCCAGACCATACCAAAAAGAACCTCCTTAAAACTGTGACTACAAGCACATATAAATCCATTAGCATGCCCTCACGGTGATATAAAGGTTGTCCTCCATCCTGAGCTCTTCCAGACCGACCAGAGACTCCAGAGTGGTAACATCCTCCATCTGGTTGTCACTGAGGTCCAGGAAACGAAGGGCAGGAAGCTCCAGCTTCTTGGGGAACTCCTGCAGTCTGTTCCCAGACAGATCCCAGCGCTCCAGGGACTGGAGACGGGACAGCAGCCTGACTGGCAAGTCCTGGAGCTTCAGTCCCAGTTTAGAGAGACTGAACAGCAGAAAAGTTTCAAGTCAGCCTATCCACTCAGAATATTTCATGTTTTAAAAAGTAGCTAGTACTCGTGCATTTCTTATGTACTTATTTAGGTTAGCGTTACATTAATTCCACTCCTGTGTGTCGGATTTCTGGCAAGTGAAGTCCTCTGAATTTTATCAGGTGATATGCTGCACTTCGAGTGAATGCTAACTACAAAATATCATGAGAAGTCACTCATAAAACAAACAATATCACGCAGAGAATAAAATCAGGCTTACTTCAGTGTCTTGATTTGCTCCAGTTTGTTGGTTTTTGGAGAACCTTTCTCCAGTAAAAGTTTCTCTGTTATTTTCTCCATTGATTATCTGAAGAAAAGACAGTTGAAAGAATTTAAAAATCCTGTTTTTTTATAAGGGAAATTCACGTTTACCAGCACACACCTGAGAATCGTCTTAAAGCACAAAGCATATTCTGGTCAACGGTTCCACACAGTTCCACCATCAGACAGATGGGGGCAGTAGTGCACAATGAAGAAGAAGATTAGTTTGCAAGCGTGCGTGTAAACAATGCAAATTTCAAAATATCTATAGAAGACTGCCTGTGCAACCGCTGTTTCAAAACTGACACGTATTCAACACAGCTGTTGAGCCACAAAAATAATTAAGCCACTGGTTCCCGGACTTTTTGTCTGACTCATAAACACATCACACTGTAAGTTGAGTTCAAGAGCCCCTTCAAAAACTCACTAGGCTCTAAACATGCTCATTCAAATGTAATTGTATACTAGAGCATTATTAATGATACAGCAATAGATGTAATTACAATATTTTTATTCGTTTTTTTTCACAAAACACTACGATCCTGATCTTTAGGCTCTCCTTCTTTGAGTGGTTTCAGTCAGAGTTGCGTTTGTGGTCTTTGTTTTCTCAGTCAATTTGTGTAAAGACATTCCACTCAGGTCAAGGCCCAAAATCTTAGTATGATATTTATCTTGTGGAAGGTAGTTTGTAGGTTATTGTAATGATAAATATAGCTACAAAACTTGCCACAAAAAAAGCTTTCTGTATGTTTATGGTGCATTTATCAAAAAATACCAGGATAAAATCTTAACTTGGACTTTTTCAAGATGGCTGAGCTCCTTCACTTCTTCTCCACAGACCTGTGGACATCTGCAGACAAGCTCTCTGTGGTATAAATCTCCCCTGGACTTTGTGTTTTAACAAAACGTACTTTTAAATGCAGCCTTCCTGAATTTATCTTGCTAACAAATGTCAGTCTTCTTTTTTTATCTCCTACTTCTAAATATAATAGTAAGAATACAATGAACTAACCAATGTGTCTGTTTTTCTTCATAATGTTACTGATATGTGTGGTACATTGCATGGGATCCTCTGCTTTGTCGTTTTGACTTTGGCAAACAAAATTTCCTCATAATGTTGATTTACGGATAAAATGTTTCCTACAATAAAAACACGTTCAGGCTGAGCGTGAAGCGTTAACATTATCAAAGAGTTAAGAGTTAACATGAGGGACAACAGCAGAACTGAACTCACGTTTCACCTACGATGAAACGTTTCATAACTCGAACATTAGCTTTTAGATGTTTTCTCTCCTTTACAACATGTGTCTCTAGTTTACGACATTATGCATTTGCTGAGGCAATTTGACGTGATGGATTATGTTTGATAAATGTTCTTTCTTGGCAAAAACACAGGTTAGCTTTAGCTAGCCACGTTGAAAGCACTGGCTGCATTTCTTTGCATCTCTTCCAAAAAGTTCACATTCTAAACACATTTTGCGCAAGTTTGACTGCGCAACCTGACTGCTAGTGACTTATAATGGAACATTATGACTCGTTAACGTGTTAAGAGTTGCGAAAAACTTTCTTACCGTAACCTCAGCAGTTCCAGAGAACTCTAAACCCAACCGAGCTTTCCCGGGGAATCTCTACGTACATCCGGTGGGCGTGGTTAACATCGACTTAGTCGGCGACTTTTTTTCTCCCAAAACTTTATTAAAAGCTCTTCACACTATCGTCTTTACAAACAACATTCAACTGTTAATCACACCAACGCATTCAGAAAACAACAGAATGATCAATGACGTCACAAACGACAAAAAATAAATGAGTAACTAAATAAATAAAATGAAATGAAATGAAATGAAAATAAATAAAACAGCGGGAAAAACATTTGGGTTCTGCTAAATATTGAAATCAAAATGTTATCTAATTGTTTTTGCCAATTTATTGTTTTTGCCTTTTATGTTCCCAGTAGTGTTCAAATATAATTTAAGGTCTGTAATTTTTAAAGTTGTAAAAGGAGGGGATTTTCTTTTGCCAAATTATTTTATGTGAATAATATTTTGCTAAAATGATAGTTAAATTTATTACGCATTTTTCATCGGAGGATAAATTTGGGTTGGTGCTAATAAGAAGTAATAATGTCTTTTTTCATTTTCTGAGAAATATATTTTTGTAAGTGGAACCAAAAGGAGGTGACAGGAAAACAATCAGCAGACACATGTTCAATAGTTTCTCCCTCACAACCACAAAATGTACAGATGTTGGTAACATTGGGGAAAAAGCTGCAGTACTGGAGGCTGCAGTTTCAGTTGCTGTTCCGTGTAAGCTAACTGACGTCAGCATTGTAACGTTAACGTCAACAAAGTATCTATATTTAGCATGAGCAGTAGAAACTGGTTAAGGTTGGGCAAGGTGTCCAGAAGGTTAAGGTTAGGGCGAATTTACTGGGCGGGGCATATAAATCCAACACAGGTGTTAAATTAGGCAAACATCAAAGAGTCTTAGCGGTCCTGAAACTGCAGCCTCCAGTACTGCAGCTTTAGCCTGCAGATGTATTATTGGGGAACATGAGCCTGCCAGGCAAAGTGGGCTATGGGCTACTGTTTGTTTTTGTTTGTTTATTTGTTTGTTTTCTGATGCTAGTACAGTAATATCTGAAGAATGAAGTGAAATCTGGAGATTCATGCAGAATAAAATAATTTATATAAATTTAAATGTGTGCCTTTAGGCGGACTTTATTGTTTTAGCCCTGCAAATAATACCATACATTCTTGTATATTACATTTGTTCTCATACTGCATTAGTTTTATTATTTTATTTCTGTTTGTCTTTCCTTCATTTAAGCTACTTGTACTTTTTTCTTGTATTTTTTTTGTTTGTTTCCTATATGATTTCAGCAGGTGACAACATGCTTGTATCATAATGTTTCATATCTGATAATTAAATTAAAAACTCTAAATATGACTTTTTGTCGTCTTTTACTTTCACTGTAGAAAAAAGTAAAACAATTCCATAAAAACCTAAATATTATGTAAACAGTGCATGGTAAACGGTAATAAATAGATAGGTGGTGAAGGAACAAGAATAGATATGTCGGTAGGTGGCGCTATGTATCAACTTTAGCAAAGTTCACCGTGTACAACAGAAGAAGAAGATGCAGGATGAAGGCTCCTGACAGCAGTGACCGTGTCGCTGCATGTGCCTGTAAAGGCATTCGTCGGTGTCTCATATGTGAAAAGTTGAAGGGAAAAGGACAGTTTGAGGCAAATGGACAAAAGGTAACCATACATGACGGAAAACTGTGTTTCACATTGTTTTTATCAGCAGGAAACGGACGTAGATGGTGCTAGCAACACTTCACAAATTGCTACGGATGCCCTCACAGGACATCCTACGTCAAAAAAGTTACTTCCGAAATAAATATACCTTGTCAGTAAGGTTACGTCGTCATAGCCAGCTACTTTTTTGATTATAGTTCGTCGTTATAACTTAATTTTAATTTGATTTCAAGCTCGTTACTACAGCCTTTTCCTGATATTATAAACTGTCATAGTTTAAAACTGTGATTTTATTCGATGTTACCGTGTGTCTTGTTTGTTTTGTTGTTTGTTGTTGTTGTATCTTGTCACCTATGTGGAAACACTGGTATAAATGTCTTTTTAAAAATCTGTATGTGTATTGAATGTCTTTTTAAATGGATCTTAAGTCTCTTCAGTAACGCTGATTGATTGATTGTATTTTGTACTTCGTGTATTTTGTATTCTGTGGACTAGTATTTTGTATACTGTGGGGAGTCTGAAATAAAGTTTGAATTGAATTGAACTGAATTGCATTTAGCAATTGTCATTGCTAAAGAAAGACATTACCACCTTGTAGTACCTGTGTGTAGCTCATGTGTGTGCCTATTTGTAATTGCACTTCCTGGATTGTAAATTCATGCCCTGCACCTCTCAGCTAAGACAGACATAATTCTCATGCTGTAACAAATGTTGTTTGCCATCAGAAATCAAATAAGAATGCCATGATGTCACGTAGACCAATTAACTGTTTTGTTTCTGTTTTAGAAGATTGTGCATTATTTCCTCTATGATCCTGAGACTGGACTTGCTGTTTGCAAAGATACCAAGGCTGCATCCTTCCCCTTTCCTGGTGTCTTCCTTTGTGAAAACTTCATATCAGAGGAGGAGGAGAAAAAGCTGATAAGCACGATGGACCAGGATGTGTGGAATGAGTCCCAGTCTGGTCGAAAGAAACAGGTTATGTTGACTTTGACACTGTGTTGTTTTGTTTGCCTCGGTGAAATTTGTATTTAGTTGGTCATGCTTCCTAATAACAAGAGAGGGACTCAGACAAAAGTCAAATAGCTTCACAAGAGGCTTATTCATTGGTTACAGTGGTACAAACCTGTCATTCTGGCTTTAGCTAGTCATGCCCGTAATTCCTGGGAATTTGTTTTGCATCCAGCTCACAACCCAACCACTGAGTGCAAAACAAATTTGACTCCAATGTGTCTTGTT
>JAPXVT010000007.1:31242024-31252478 GCA_029823135.1 Acanthurus reversus | reverse complement strand
GCCCAGGCATGTTGTTTTCAAGACATTTAATTTAATACAGAGTTAGCTTAGTGAGGGGGAAACACTCACCAAGTTAGCGATCCTGCTAAGATAGAAAACCAGTTAGCTCAGTCGCTAAACGGACAATAAATTCACAGTTCATTCAAAAGATGAATTGTGTCATAACTGTCTGCAAACCACTCCCCTTTTATGGAGCAGAAGAGGTTAAATGGATGTTCAAACACAGCTTCCTCCATTTTGGGCGGCTCGCTATCGGTCTATAATGCAAATTCAAGCTGCACAAAAAACAAAATTGTGCAAATTTATTTCATGACCACACAATAAAGCCGGGGGCAGTCAGGATCTTATAAAAGGAAGAGAAAATTCTCTTCATTTATCTTTCGTCCAACAATTGTGTTCTCTGGTGTGTAACGAGCCTTACGTAGAGTCCGAATAGGCATTTTGCCCCCGACTGTCTAGTTAGGGAAAGTTAAAATGGCAGTCAGCTGAGTTCATGTATTGTCCGCACATACAATGGATGTGTGTCTGACATGGGAATGAGTCCTGCCCATGGGCCCTGTCACAGTGGCCTCCGGTCTCAGACCCCAGCCTGGATCTGCAGGGTCAGAGCTGACAGAGCCTTCACAGACCTTGCACACTCATGTCTACATGAGGCCCTGTGAGCTCTGCATATCAAAAACATTCCCTACATGTCTCCTGTGTGTCACCCATTCTCTCTTGGGGACTTTAAGGGTGAGAAAATGCCTTCCATTCTTACTTGTTCTCTGTTGAAAATGAAGGGCGGCGGGGGGTTGCCATCACCCTGGCAACGCAGCTCCACAGTATCCCCCTCTTTGACCAAACCCTGCGGCGACTCCTTCCACAGCTCCACCATGGTGGTGGGGTCTAGACACACACACACACACACACACACACAAATGGAATTAAGCAGGCTCATTCAGCTTAAGTCACTTTACAAGGCTATTTCCATATTGCTGACAGCCAAGACTGTGTTTGGCTCTGTGTGTCACAGTGTTACTACAAAACAGTTGAAAATCAATATACGAATTGACATAATGTGTTTGTTCAATCTGAAATAATCAAGTGTATTCACAGTAACAAGGGCAGCAGTTTTATATCAGGACTTTTTAAAGACAAAAAGTCAAAGTCACAGCACAGTCTGAAATTTAATTTTTTAAAACACATCTAGACTTTTTAAAACACACCTTTTTAAAACACATCTAGAGAAATATACCAATTATTGAGACTGTGACACATTTTAAATGTAGCTCTGGTGGGCTGTAGAACATCTCTTGCAAAAGGAAGGTTATATCTGGCTTCCACAGTTTCCTTCAGCCTCCACTGTCAATAAAAAACTTACTCAGGTAAACCTCATTTGATTTGTTTTGCAGAAGAATTTTGTTAAAATCCAGGAAAATGCCAGAAAATCTGAACCAAGGAGGCTTCTGAGCCTCTTAAAACGGAACTTTAATGGAGAGCAGACACTGAAAAGCACATAAAAAAGAGCAAAATCCATTTTGAACCTAACAAACTGAGGCAGCTGTTTGTGGCCCAGTTGGCGACATAGTGAAGAAAACATTTCACTGCCCAAGTGATTGTGTTTCCTACATTTTGAGACAACAACTGATGAGATGTAAACAGCAGCTGTTGACAGTTGCTGTTGGCCTGGCCTTCATGACAGAAGCATTTAAAACTCAGTGTGAACTCACAGTGAACAGTGATGTTGATGCTGTTGGACTCGACCGTCCTGATGGCCGCTGGAACAAAGAAGCTGACCTCGCAGGAGAAATGAGCGTCCTTGTCCTCCTTCACCACCTTGTACTCCAGCGTGCTCTGGACAGAGTAGAAGCCGCTCGACTCGCGGGTCACCAGGATCAACACGTTCACATCTGCAGCATCAAAAACAAAGCACGGACACACAACTCAGGACCACGGGCAGAACCAGGTTAAAGTAGCGCTAAGGGCCCAAATACGCAGTGAGAGGTCTGTGTTTAACTTTTACAAGACTGGAATCGTGATGTTTACAATCCTGACAGGTGCTCGTCTCCTCACAGTAACTTGAATCATACCTCATCTGTTAAACACTTTGGACAAAAGTGCCTGCATGAAAATCGTGAGTTTCTATGTTTGCAGCTTTTTTGCGCTGCACTTTGTGCAGCCCATAAGATGCTAACATGCTAACAATGGGCACATTCTGATGTTAAGCACCATGGTTGCTGTTTTAGGTTAATGTGTTAGCATGCTCGAGACTGAGGCTTTTTCAGCCATTTGGTCATTGGATAAATTAAAGAATAAGACAGGGAGAACTGTTACTGCAGGCTATCACAAACACCTCCATCAAATCTCCTGGCAATCTACATGATATTAGTCAAGCTGTAGTTGGACCAGAGGATGGAATTAATGACCAACCAGCATCTCTGGAGCAAAAGTTTGCAAAAATATCAGTTTTTCATGGACACTTCCTCATTTCAGAGATGCATTTGGACGAAAGAATTTTCTAATCAAATAAATAAAAATAGGGCAAAGAGATGGTCTGGATTTAAACCAGCACGAGAAGAAGTGCGTAACATGAAAGACAAATGAAATGAGACAGACATACGTCCTGGTGAAGACATCAGCGGCATGTTGTTCCTGTACCAGGTGATGTTGGGTTTAGGGAAGCCGTTGCGAGCCTCACATGATGCAACCTGCATGAGTCACGTTAAAAGACCTCTGTTACTTTAGAGTTAGTCACCATTTACATCAATATCTGACGTGCACTTGACGAGGTCATCTTGCAGTTTGTTCACATTGTCTTTTTTTAAGTAAACTCACCTTGGACGGCACGTCATTGGTCACAGATATTCCAGTAGGGATGCCCTCGATCACTGGAGCCTCTGGAGGAGCTGGTGAAGAAAATAATAACTCATAATAAATACTCTTAGTCATGAAACAAAGAAAAACCTAAAGGGGGATTTTTAAGAGCTTAAATTTTCCTTGAAATGATTTTTCTTCCTCACCGAACACTCTGAGGTGGGTCTTGCCTTCAGCGTTCCCGGCAGCCAGCCCGTTCACCTGGCAGAAGAATTCCCTCTCGTCAGTGAGCTGAACGTCTTTGATGATGAGTTGGGATCCGTGCTGGTCCAAAGTCACATTGATGCGGTCGCTGTATTCTGTGTTGTTGTCCACCATCCGCTCACTGCCCTCACCGTAGAAGATCCGCGCCCGTGAGCTGCTGCCTGCAGCTTTCTGCAGGAGGACACACACAGACACACGTCACCTTCCACACAGCTCAGCTCAGCCTCACAGCTTCACTGAAGATTTAATCCTGACTTTTTGATTTGCTATGTTTAATGACTTGCTGATTTGAAGGGGAGGACTTAGTATAAGCCCTCTGGGCTTCTTTTCACTCCTGCACAGTTTATAATTTTACTGTGTAATATTTTATCCATAACTTTGTGCAAATAAACTAAACTAAACTGACACTCATGTCTTTGGGTCTGGATCTTGTCTTACAGAATTTACTAGATGAGAATTAAAGCGAGCAGGTCACTCATTAAACACACAGCATCTTCTGTATGAAGCAATGTATCTACTTGTTTTCCCTGAGGCTTGTTATTATATTTAATAAAAGTGTGATCATTTCTTTTGATGTCAGCAGAGAAAGTGACACCAGGCAGCAACCCTGCAATTCACTGCTGGAAACCCTGAATTTAAGTAGACAATGCTGGAACTGCTAAAATTACAAATGGTAATATTAATCTGATATATTTTAGTATTTCATTTCTTTGGCTTGTAAATCATTTTTTCAATGCTGTATAGATATATAATTATAATAGCTGTATCATTTTTTTGATAAAACACTATCATAACTGAAAATACGCAACAGAAGCATATTATTTTAAGTGGAATTATTGACTGAGGTTATCTCTTACTGCCTTTTAACCCTGAAAGAGTCGGAGGTTGAGTTTATGTATATAGAGATTGGTTGGGTTGTCATCTCACTGCACAGATTTAACTGATTAATTGAAGAGAATCTAATCAGAGATAAAAAGACTTACCCATTTGACACATGCTGTAAACCATTCTAATATAAGAGACAATTCATTAGCAAATACAATTAGAGGTATTAAGCATATGCTGCCAACTTTATCCTCTTTTTTATGTATTTTGGCAATTCCCATTTATTTGTTTATCTTGCTTTTTCTTTGGACAATAGTGCAGGAAATGAAAAACAAGGCTGAAGCAGAATCTGAGTCTGTTGGCTGTGACTCAAATGACTGACTTTCAGGGCAGCCCTGCTCCAAACGGGCACAGCTGGATCCTGTTTCAGGGGGGCAGTGTCAGTTTCCTCAGCGGGTCCAGAAGTACTCACCACAAACCACTGGATTATGACAAAGCGGGGCTTGTTGTTGGCATCAGTGAAGCTGTACTGGCAGGGGATCAGAGCCGAGTCACTCAGATACACCTCAACACTCTCGTGCATAGTCAGCTCCACCTTGGCCCACGCTGAAAAACACACATGCACATAAATCAATTCATGCTTTCTGCAGGTACTCTGTCATGGTCAGTGGTCCCTTATTATTCATGAACCATTCAGACACATGTATCAGTATCAAACTCAGCATGAAAACAGCACTTAACTGTGACCACTTTCTTCCTTACCTCCATCTAATTGCATCCTCAGCCTTAATTTAATTCTAACTGCATTGTGTTTGGCAGATGACTGACTCGTCTTTCGGGCCAACCTGGAGCCAGTCTGCCATGTTGGGAGAACAAAGAAGAAAAGGCTTCTTGTCCACATGGCATAATTTTTCATCTTCCTTCTGCCTGGCTGACTGTTACCACAAAACCACGTCTTGGCCAAAAATCCGTTCCCTCGGCATCATCGGGGGAATGCCAGCATGGGAAGGCTGGCCAGTCTGACACTGGGCTGTTGACTCAGAGAGCCAAGAGCTTCTGCAGCCATGTTGGACTTGGCTGCTCTTACAGAGGGGGCCGACTCACACAGTGACAAAGAAAAACATGATAGCACAAAAAGTCTGTTTTCTCTGTTTAATCTGGTCTGGAGTTCTTATGCAGGAGGGTGAAGAAGGCTGCTCCTTCCATCACTTCTTCCTCACCCTGTCAGGTGTCACTGTGAGATGTTTGCTGAATTTCCTCTGCCAGCATGAGGTCACTGTTTATTTAAAAGTATCTTCTTTTTTCTGCAACCAGCCTGCTTACACTTGCTTTTAATCTTCACCCTTTGTCTGCAGAATACAGAACAAAGAGTGATGGTTCCTCAAATCAGTACTTCAGTGTCCTTTGATTTATCATTAAAGCCACTTGAGACTATTATCTGAAGAGGGGAATGATGTACTTAAAGGAGAAGTTTGATTTTTTTTTTTTTTTCTGCACATTAGGCCTTATGATAAGGATATTTACGATCATGTACAATGTTCTTTAGCATTATTATGACAAACAGCGCAGTCATGAGAGCTGGAACCCGTTGCTGATGTCACTGCTAGCTGAAATCAGCCGAGGAGCATGTGCACTCAGACAATCCAAATCACATTTCTCCTTTAATCATTCTTTAACATGACAGCAGTGAAGGTCAATGAATAGCATCAATGTAAGTCACTTAAAAAGACATCTTTGACCCTGCAAATGTGATTTTTAATGACTTTGGTAGTTTTCAGGTAAATGTTGTGAAGAGTAAACTTGCTGAAAATGGGAATACTCGAGTATGCGGTGGTGTCTATTTTGTTGTTGTTTTTTGTAGATTTTAAGGCTTTTATTTTCTGGCTATCATGACTTCCTCAGTGTTTCAGGAGCACAATGCAGAACATGCACCTTCAATACTGAAGACTACAGAACACAGACCAAAACTTCTCAGAACATCACAGAAAGAAAACTGTGATGCAAGTTTTGTTGTTTCAGGGCAGAACTTCTCTGTGTCGTGTTCACTGATATTCCTGCAGCTGTACTATGAACATAGTACAGCACTACAAAAACATAGTGTTAGCAGATACTGAGCGACATCCCGGACTGGTTGACAGTTTTAATAAATAAAGAAAAAAACAATTAGCAAAGCTAAACCTCAGTGTCCTCATATGTGTTTTCAGCGTTGGTTGAAACAGACAAAGCATGAAAAGAGCTTTAAGAGTCCAGTTGCCACCCTGCTGCCCCCATTCAGCCGGCTGCCCCCCCACCATTACCACCCGGTCCCCTCCCCACCTCAGCACCAATCATTTTCACAACTCATTTTTTTCTTCCAGTCTCTCCCTCCTCCGTCTGAGCCTCTGCGCAGCCAACCATTCCTTTCAAGACAACGGACTCGCCATTGTTCCCCCACCTGGGTGGACCAGACCCCCCCCCCCAACACATGCATACTCGCCCCCCCACCCACCAGTCAGCCAAAACATGCTTTTCCATTTCTAAAGTAAAGGTTAGAAGCAGTTCACCACGTACTACAGTTGTTATTTACTACAACAAAGATGATGCGCGACGGCTTTGAGACAGAAGCAGATTACGGAGGCTGGAGAGCAAAATATGTCACAGGAGTCAGAGTAAAAAATGTGCTTCTTTAGGGCCATGCCGCTAACTTTTCAGCTAATCCGATTAGCACTGGGGGGTTGCCGGGGATTTGGCTTCGGAAGCCAACCTGGGACCGGTCTTATCTGCTCCTGTTGTGACTTTATGCTGCACAGACACACATGACCCGCGAGCCGGGACCCTGACAACACGACTGCTGCCTGTGTGTGTGCATGTGCGTGTGAGTGTTTGTTGCTGTCTGCTGTCTGTGTCTGGGTGATACAGAGCTAATTCATTCAGAAAAAAAAAGAAAGAAAGAAAAAACCCATCATAATATTTGGATGTGTTGACAGGATCAGGGTTGTGAGCGGACAACAAGAGTCCGACAAGAAAGAGGCTGTCAGAGAGATGAAGACTTTTGCAGTTTAACAACAAACACTTTAAATGGCTGATAAATGTCTCCGCTGAAAGTTTATTTCTTCACTAAAAGCTGCGGCAACATTATCTGTTATATGATCTTTGTTGCAGTAACAGTGTAACTGCAATTAAATAAAACTACACTGAAGATCACTTCCCCGACTCAGTTAATGTTAATGCACTCCACTGCTTTTCTCTCCTCTGTTGTCCACAAACTGAATTCAGAGCTGTCACGCTGCCAGTAATCACAGCAGGCCCGGGCATCCTCTGAAATATTTTAAATACTTGTTCCAACATAATATGTTTTGGTGCCAAAACCAAAGTGTTTTCATATTTTAGATGGAATATAAAAAAAACAGCCTCATTCATTTTAAGATAAACATCTTAAATGTTAAGTGTCTGAACAGAAGCAGAGGTACAAAACCCAAACAAAAAAACTGGCAAAAGTAAGATTTAAAGCTGGGTAGGTCATTTATCTTTGGTGTCATCAGGCTAAAATCCCAAAATAACCTTTCATCATTTTGGAATTCAGGTTGTCGTAAAGAACACTAGACGTCTGCACCTCTCCTTGGCTCTGTATTCAGACTGTCACGGAGTATTTTCAACCAATCATGGTCATTTCAGAGAGCCTGTGTTATTATTGGCTGCTCTACGCTTCACCTCTTAAGGAAAGGAGTTGTCGCTACTAGCTGATTGACTGTTGAAACAAGTGACGTGCTTTAGGTTCTAAAACTGGCCTCTGGCGACTAGACAAGCTGAGTTACAGGCGACATCGTCAGCCAGCTTGAGTCGAGCTGAAACAGACCAGTTTACACCACTGCAACTTTCCCTGCAACAGTTTTGTCTCGTCATGAACTTTAGAGTAAATTGGCCTTAAAAGAGAGAGTAACAACAAACAAAATGCTTGCCAGAGCTAAAACAGGGAGGGGAGGGTGAGGCAGAGTTGCTTACTTTAAGAGTCTCATGCTACATCTAGCTTGACTTCCAAATGTTGCCGACCTTAGCTTTAAATCAATGAATTGATTAAAGACTAAACATTGAAAAAAGCATTGGATGTGCTGTCATGAAGTTTTATACATAAATTCATGTCCTCCACCAGATTAAGCACACTGTTTCGTCTTACAGCGTCTTCAGGCTGAAGTGACACGAACCTTTACAGCGAAGTAAGATTTGTGAGAGTGGGTTTAAACAAGCGCACATTGGCAATAGCTGATCAGCAGTCCATGACAAACAGTTGATGAGTTACGGAAGGGGGCGGGGCAAGCAATAACCAATGAGTGTGTGTGTGTGCGTGTGTGTTTGCAAAGTTTGGCCATGTTACATGAAATCACTTAAAAGTTATGCGCCTTTTGTTACAGGCCACTCCCACTGCCACGCCCCCTTTTTGCCAGTTGGCCTGAACAGATAATAAAATGTCCTTTGGCTCATGACCAACCTTTTCCCCAAAATCTTGTGCAGGTCTGTGCTATACACCTTTTTGTAAGTGGCCACTCATGTTGCCACACCCCCTTTAAGCTGACTGACATAAACACGAACACACACCTTTAAACACACACACTTGACTCCATGCCAAATTTCTGCCTCAAGGCCAAAAACTGTGGCCGCCAAAGAGAGGAGGGGAATTTTTGTCAACTAACCAACCCACTGACAGAGCGACCTACAGAGCTGCTGGCTGCAGCTAAAAATGCTGCTTAATCATAACAACGGTTTGTATATCTGTGGAGAGGGATTTACCTTGGCGCAGATTGGTCGCCAAGAAAAAGGGGTTACCACATTGTGTGTAACACCCATTAAGTTCTACACACTTGAGATGACACATTTCTAATTCACTGGTAAGATACTGCTACTAATTATCCTGAAAAAAAAAGTTAACTGAAAAAAGTAACTACAGAAAGAGTACTGCAACTCTTTCTGTAGAGTCTGGATGTAGTATTGCTTTTAATGTGTGTAAAACATTTACAGAAAAGGTAAGAAAACTGAGGATAAAACTACTTTTCTTTCCTTCGACTCAGAACAGAGCAGATTCACTCAAAGTTTTCACAAAAAAATGATACAATAACAGTAATGGGGGGGGGGGGGGGTCACCCTCTGCTCATTATGCACCTAACACACGGACAATACCCTCAGACGCTCACCACAGTGATCACTGTTATTAGCTTTCCTGTTCGATTAAGGCTGTCAGCTCAGGCCTGCAGGTTCACCCCTGATAAGAGTCCAAATCACCTCTGACACAACAAACCAGCCTCATTTGCTCACCTAATCCCTCACATGCCTGCTGAGCCATGAAATGAGTCTGCTGCTAAGATCATACAAAGATCCTACAGTAAATTATCTATAAACCCTCACGTCAGCTGAACATGTCAGGCTGATTTTTGCAGAGATGAATACAAAATAATTCATTTGCAAAATTTTAATTTGATGTAATGCTGCAGCAACAGAAAAACATGGTTTCTGATTATTAAAACATGAGGATTAAACAGGTTCAAAGACATTTTGGTACAGACAAATTCAACGTTTTCTGCATATGTAATCTCATTTCATTCCACATGTACATTCTGGGAAAGAAAATCCATTTTTTTGAAACTACTTATGGGAAAACTGAAGCGTTTCAGACTTTTCAGGACCTGCAGACTCTCTGAATGAAAGTTCTGTGTGGACACTGTGGGGCCCTCAGAGAGTTCAGGGTGTAAAAAGCCAGCATGTAAGTGTGGATGACAGGGAGGAGGATTTCTCAGTACACAGCCCTGGTTTGGTGTCAAACACCTGGGGGACACAGTGTACCGCCTGACATCAAAGAGGACAGACACACTCTCACACACGGTGGATGCATACAAGCCTACAGTGGAGATGAGAGCTGCTTGTCTTTCAGACGCAGCATCTGGCACAAATCTCCCCGCAGCCTGTTTGCTGGGTGACAGTCAGCGGCAGTGAAGGGTCCAGGCTTTATTCTTTCACATAGAGAGATAAGAAAGTGCTGCAAATCTCCTCAAAGGTTCTTCTTTATGCATCAGTGATCCTCCCTTTCATGCAGTAGAGCATATCACAGCTGCAGCTCGGGACCTCGCACGTAGCGCCCCATTATCACTGCTGAGGGGGACTCATTCAGGTTAAGACTATTGGATGTGTAGCAGGATGATACTCCATTCATGAGACTTTGCACGGAGAAAACTTTTAAAGAGCAGTAGTAAATGTGTTTTGCACTGCAGAAACAGTGTTCATACAGATCACACAGTGCAATGTTGCAAAGCTGCATGCACAACTCTTCTTGCAAATGAGAGTCCTAAATTTCAATAGTTTTAGTTGCATACACACACAGTGTCATTCCAGATGATTTAAACGGGACTAGAGGTGTTGTTGCTGCAGAAATGAGCTCCATCCATGAAAACAGTCAGTAATTTTACATGCGCAGCTAAAGCAAACTAAAGTCAAAGCTCAATTCAGATATTTAATTGGACTGCTGGCCTTGTCCCAGTGTACAAGCACCAAGTGAGAATCGATTTATTGACAGACTAACACACCTATATCCACCTCTGCTACAGCAG
>JAPXVT010000007.1:31129620-31141589 GCA_029823135.1 Acanthurus reversus | reverse complement strand
AACGTACTGTCAGAGTTCCCCTTTAAACCACTGGAAGCAGCTTCCCAACTTTTGACTAGAATTTAAAGAAATATGCTTTTTTTAGTCACAGATTTAGGGATTAAAATGATTGATAATCTAAGTTCATTTCTTTAAATGTTTTAAACATAAATTCTGGTTGTATCATGCACATTTCCCCTCGCAAGTTTTCCTCTACCTGAGGAAGGAAATTGACTTTTTATATACCACAGCAAGGGACACATTACAAACCACACAGACAGTATTGTCTCCATTTATTGATTGTTGCTTGGATTTTTTTAAAAAATGATTTATACACGATGATACCTACCAAGATATACAGGAGTATACCGGGGGGGGGGGGTTAGACAAAGACAAAGACATAGGGGTATTGGTGCAAGTTAGACAAAGACAAAGACATAGGGGTATTGGTGCAAGTTAGACATTATGATGTTCGGACCTTTGCTGTAAGGAAATTTAAGTAAACGGACCTCTTTCAATTTTAATTGAGGACCCCTGTTTTAGACGTACCAGGTGCTTTAATGGCATGACCCACTCTGCTGGACCAGCCTATCGGGTGCAGGAGTGGACTCCACATGTGACACCAGAAGTCAGAAATAACATTTTCGGGGGCGTCGCTTTGGTCTGTGTACACCAGCCGCAGACGGCCACCGACGATGGAGTCTATAATGGCCACACGGGTGCGGCTCACATGTTTGGGATCCACCACCTCCACCCGCATGCCAACTCTGAAGGAAGTCCTCATGCTCTCTGCCAGCTAGGGGAGGACAGCAGGACAGAGGAGAGGGTGGAAAAGGGACAGAGATCCTGATATATTCTGTGAAATTAAACCAATCATTCAATTTTCTTTTTTTGGTAATCTTAAAATGTAAAAGACAGATGGGCTACCATTTGTGAGCTAATTCATTAACTAAATTTTACCTTCAGGTAGATGTCAACAGGTAGAGTGTTGGCCCCCACCAGCTTCTTCATCAGGTACTCTTTCCAATCTGGGATGTGTTTAACATCTTTGGACACACAATTTGATATGTTATTGCAAAAACACCTGATCAAGAATCAAGGCATATTTAAATTCATCAGCATCTGCTGACCTGTGTCATCAAGTAACTTTTGCACACAGTTTATCTGCTTACACACGTGTGATCATGGTCCTGTAAATCTGCGTTTGCATGGCAGTGAGGTTCATGTCCCAGTGTGAATCCTCACCTTGTGGTGGCACCAGCAGCTTGCTCGTCATGGCGCACCATCCAATCGGGTTCAGTTCTCCTGAAACGAGGCTGCACCAGAAGTCGTGGCTGCTGTCGTGTTCAAAACCTTCATATCTCAACAGAGCTTTGTATCCTACAGACAACAGATGAGAGGAGAGCAAGACTGAAGTTACTACCGATGCTACTGCACTGCCAAATGTCAGGCCAATAAATGTTTTGTCTGAAATTTTTATTATGGGACTTGAGTGGGGAGGTTTAGCCGGCCATTGGTGAAATATTTCAGGCCCATGCTGAGGAAAAACTCAATTCTGGAGGCTGACGAATTATAAATTTTCCATATGAAAAAAAAAGATATTCAATTAGAGCTAAAACATTCATTAAAATGTCAGAAAAGTTTTCTTCTACAGTTTTCGTGACAGCTTTTTATCTCTTATGTCATCATGAAGTAAATATTTTTGTGATCTGAACCATTGAACAACTGAAGACTTTACTTTTCCCACAATTTCTCACATTTTACACATGAAGACATATATTACAAATGCAGTTTTGAGATGTCAGGTGCCTAGAATTTGGCCTCAGGCTGCTGATATTGGTTTCACAGAACAAGCTGGTGGACCTCTGCTGACACATCACACTAAATTCTGTGAATATTAAATAGTCATAACAGAATGAATTGTAATATTCTGGCTGATCTCATGGCTGACTTGAACATATTTAATTTTTGGCGACACAACTGGTTAGTCTGCAAGAACAAACAAACAAAAATACCTGAGTGCAGTTTTTCTTCCCATCTTATGCTTTTATGTAATACTTGCTAAACCCTCTAGGGGATGCTAAGCTGCTTTATCCCCTCAGTTTAAATAAAGGTCATCTTTTAGGTGACCTGTGAAGTTTTTTTGGTATATAACTACACCCATTTCTCAATGAAATGCATTGCATGTATCCTTATGTTCTCATAAATGTGCCAAATGTTTTTTATTTCTCATAAAACAAATGCAAAGACAAGTTTTTAGCTATTTTAAATCCTGCAATGTTTACATCCATGTCTACTAGGTAGCAGTCTTTGTCTTCCTTGGTTTGCTGGTGCATTGGGGTGTATCTTGTTCTGATGTGCGATTTGCAGTTATTACCTGCATGTATGTGTATGTATGTATGTACAAGGTGAACAAAAACGGGGATCAGCTCATTTCAAAAAACAGACCTGCAGCACTACAAGGAGTCGAAAACTCCAAAAACTCCACAGGGTTGATTACAAACATTAAAATAAACAGTGACAGACAGATTTACACACCTGCAACCTGGATGACAGTAGCGATCCAGTAAACTTTACTGGGCAGAATTCCGTTTGTGTTCAGGACTTCCACCTTCATCCCGACATTGATGTCATCCCACTGGGCACAGAGGGAAGCCTGCAGGAGGGACAGCACGTTTCCTTACAGATCATCCATGTGATGTGTTTAAGTGCTCTGTTTCTTCCCCAGGAATTTCAAGAACTCATCTCAGCAATGCTCAGAGTTTCCTCCTTGACTTATCAGAGTTATCTTACTTTCAGTACAATGGAGGTTTTGCCTTTCATAGCAATATTAAACAGAATATAAATCAGTATTTTATTTACTTGTTTTTGCACAGTTTCAATAAATAAATGCATCAAACTGATGCCGTACCTACTAACAAATGTATGTCCCAGGAATCCTTTTTATAAACTGTATAAATCAAAAAATGATTTCTGGTCACACTCACATGTCTGAAGCAGGACACAGATGCAGCCAGAGACATCTCTTTGTCCAGATAGGCTCCCCAATCAAAACCTGCAGCAGATCCTACAGAATGGGGAAAACAGGCAGAACATAAAGCTCAAGTAAGATTATGTACACAATTTACTTCCCTGTGCAGATGTGTCCAGTGTCCTCACCATCCTGTACTGTTGTAGCTGGAGGGCCTTTGTTCACCTTTGCCAGCACAGTGGCTTTTTTTGAGGGGGGCTTTCCCTGGAAGAGAAAAACAAACAGGAGGAGTCTGTAAAACTGTCTCATCGTCCTCATTTCCATGGTGATTTTCCAACATGAAGGAAGTTCCCAGCACATTTAGCCACATGACTGTTTGTTTGAAACTGTTGATGTGTACTGCAAGGGAGAAATGTCATGAGCCAGACTCAATAACTGAGGATAAAGTGAAAACATTTCGCTTGTCCCTCAATATATATCCTGATACGCAACAAAAGAGAAAAAAGAAGTAGAAAATTGAAACACCTGTGTGTGGTAAACAGATCTGCACACATAACAGGTCAGTATTCATAGATGAACAGCAAAATTACTGAAATCGAACTGAGCAACATCAGATTTAAAATGGCAACAGATATGCAATATTTAAAAATCTCTTTAAGACTAAATTCAGCTCTGAGCAACAAGTCTTCCAACAAAACTTTACACAGGAATATAAACGTTTATTGCAGTTTTTCAAGAAAGATACTGATGAATACAATCACATTTTCCTTTTTTACATTTTGTCCCACTTTTTTTTTTTTTTAAATAAGAGTTAAATTGTTCTACACTCACACAGACATCCCTTGTATAGAGCGTTCTGTCAGTAACACAGGTCCTTAGCTCTGCAGTATTCAGAAAAGACATTTTTTGGTATCCCGCTCACACTCTCGTCCAATCAGGAGAGAGAATGAGAGAAATGTATTTACTGTTTACTGCAGAAAGAAGAAAGTGGGAGACTCACATGACTGATCAAACTCCATATTAGTGATGGCTGTCAGAAAGTAGAGCTGTTTAACACTTATTTTAACAAAGTCTAATCACTTACAGCAACTTAAACTTGCAAGAGACCAACAAAACACACACAACAAACTGCATTTTGTTTAATGATACAGTTTTTCCACCTATTAATGAAAATCATCAATTAAAATTATAAGAATTTAGATTTTTTTGGTCCATTACTGTTGTACTGCAGGTCCTTGGCTGCAGAAGTAAACTGTGGTGTAAAACCTACCGGCTGATCCAGCTGAGTGCCACTGGCGGCGGTGGGGTCACCTGACTCAGAGGTGTGCGCGTGTCTGAACTTGGTGGGGACGGCGGTGGTCTTGAGCACCCGGCCGTAGGCGTACACGTAGTAGTCGTCCTGATGAAAGTGCTTCTGGCACACCAACAGCTTGTTGAGGACGCGCGCCGGAGTGTTCACATCCATGTCGAGAGCAAACAGCCATTGCCTCAGTCTCTCTCGGTCGACGTGTGGGAACCGGTGGAGGGTGACGTTCGGACTTTTTGTGGTCACACAGTCGTTTACGCAACACTTGGGGAACATTTGTTCGTATGTACGGATGTGTCCGGTACACAAAAGAGGAAAAAATGATCAGCGCGGCCCCGCAAAGAGCCTCTCAGCGAGGTGAACTGATTTAAGCCGAGCGCGGTCTTCTGCCTCCTCTTCTTCTTCTTCCCCTTTTTTTCTGCAATGGCTGCCGCCTAACTGCTTTTCGCGAAATACTGCCGCCATTTGGTCGTAATTTAAACACGGCGTGCTCACACACAAAATAAACAAAACGACGGTAATAATAATAATAATAATAATAATAATAATAATAAAACACCAAATAAGCTTCTTTTTATGAGATTCTTGGAGGAAACTGCTTTTAAAGATACTTACGTCTGCTTGAATTTAGCATCGGAAAAGAAAAAAATAATTTCAATGGAAATAGTGCAGCCATTAAAATTAAAAAAAAAAAAAACTTGGTGCCTCTGAATTTAGCCCAAATATTTCACTCTAAAGCTGAAACAAGTCACAGTGACATAAATTTTTGTTAATCAACATTTTGAGTTATTTTTCAAGCCAACTAAACACCTTTTCTTGTTGGAATATTGGTCAAATAAAACAAGCAACTCAAAGACATCACATCTGATGCATTTTAGGATACAGTGTCTTCAAAACTGTGTTTTCATTGTTGCTCTATTCTGCCTTGTCAAATTTTATACCAAAAACGGATCGAAAAAGAATTTGGCTTCTGCATATGAAACCTTATGTTCAAGTGTGAAGTTATATGATTTTACCAGCCATAAAGCTACAAAAGAGCAACCAAAGAGGGAAAAAGGATACAAGGTTTTAAAGAAATTTCTTGTGAGGGGATTTGGACAAAACATCTCACACATTGTTTTGCATTTCTGCATTAATAAATGTACTCCATTCATATCTGTGCTTAAAAACTGTCCAGTAAGATCTGCTTTTCTACTGTCTGACTGCATGTACAACTTGGAGCTCTAATTTGTTTAAAAGTCAACGCTGACACTATGTGCCACTTAAAACATTAATATGATGCTGATGAAAACGATTTTCCTGTGTAGAATTGTTCTGCAACAGACTGTTGTACTGTAAATTTGCTAATGGATGCTTCTTACAGGAGAAAAGGACTGAAGTAATCCAAGATAGTTGTGCAGAATTTCTACCTGATGTAAGACTGATGCAGAACAGCAACCTTCCCTGACAAAAACTCTCCGAGGAGCACGAACAGAAGTGTTAGTAGTGCTAGTGATAAAGAGGTCAGCGAAGGAGCTTCAAGAAAAAAGGAGAGGGCAGCCTTTGTCTGTGTCTCAGCGTGATGAAGAGCAGGGAAGGTGCTGCAGAGACAACCCGATCACTGCTTAACCATAAGCGTTAGCAGCTTATGGCTGTCAGTGGACTACAAGCAACAGTGGAGGTGCAGAAGACAAAAGTGGATGTATGCCAAATATTTGCCACCTTTCTGTATAAAAAACATTTAAGAGCTGAACTGAAAAACAACACTAAGGGCCCGTGTCCACCTGGTGTTTTTTTCTGAACACAGCATCTTTTTTAAATTGTTCTCAATGGGGAGAGAGCATCTATACCAGCAGGCGACTTTTCTGTGTGGCCGCTCTGAGCACTTGCAGTTGAAAATTTCTCAAATTTTCAGAAAGGCCCTGGTGACATCACTGGTGCTATTTTCATCCAGTCAATCATACTGACATCCTCCATGCCCCGTGTCTGATGGCTAGAGCCGTGATATTATTATTTAAGCTGGTCGTAAAGTATAAGGGAAAGCATCCTCCGTTTGACGCTCACAGTAAAAAAGAAAAGATTTCAAACAGAAAACGGTCAGTAAAAGCAGTGGAGCAGTGTCGCTCATACAGTGGCTGTAGTCAAGATATTGTTGTCATAGCGACAAGACACACATGCAGGGTTTTATTCTGTCAGCACACGAGTGTCTCATCTCAGCACTACCAAGTGCTTCGCCAGCGCTTTTCTGCCCCCAAAAAACACCATGTGGACACAACATCTCCCTCATAAACTTTGTATTAATTAAGCAGAGCGGCACGAAGCAATGTGGAGGGGGAGACTTCTGAAATTTTCAAATGTCAGAGAAAGTAGTGACAAACTTATTTACGCATCAGGGGGAGAGTAAGGACAAGAGTTACAGATCTGACTGTGGTTGAATGATCTCTAGTTTACATGCAAATTTTTTCCAGAAGCAGAAAGAAGTGACAAGCAACTGGCATTAAAATACAAGTCAATCTTGTTTAAGCTCAGCTTAACGGCTAATTTTCCTGGGTTGTGCTAAAGAGACAGATACTCGCACCAAAATTTATAATCAAACTGTTTCCGTGATTGTCAAAGCATGAAATCAAAACAAAGAAAATAAAGCTCAAGTTGAAAAGAACTGACTCACCATGGGATTTGAGTCAGCAATGAGATCTCTCAGGGAGTCCAGGAAGCCCTGATCCTCCACCATCTGGGCATTGATGTCATGAAGTTTGGCCACACAGACAGCCGCCGTCTTCCTCACATACGGGTCCTCGTCCTTCAGACACTTCCTCAGCGGCTCACACAGGTACTCTGTGATCTTGTCCACCCGGATGCAGCCCATGGTGCGGACAGCCAGGGCCCGGATCAGAGGGTTGGGGTCCTCACAGTCCTGAAGGGCGAGATAATCCACAAATCAATGACTTGTCTTTTGCCTTAGTGTATACAGATACAGTCTCAGTGTCAGACACACTGGCAGTATTATACACAGTTGAAAAGGTCATTTTGGGCCTTGCCTTGACAAAGCTGTTGACGGCCATGATGGCCATGTCAGGCTGGCTCTTGGCGTAGTTCATCAAGTAGAGGTAGACCAACTTCTTCAGCTCCAAGTTGTCCGTCTGCATGCAGTTCACTACATCTGGGAATAAAGAACTAAGAACAAAAAAGGAAGTCTTGGTCAGAGTTCACAGCATGAAGCTTCAAGGATTTTTCTTTCATCTTGTGTTTAAACTGTGAATAAGGTGATAAACAAGTAACAAGTATGGACTCTCTCAGTGTTTGTTTATGTCTGCTTAAATGTTCTAGCTTACCTGACATCCTTGCCAACAGTCATGGCAGCAATGACCTTCTTCACGGCCTCCTTCCTCTTCTCCTTCTTCTCATTGTTCAGCTCGGCCTTCAGTTCAAAGATCTCCCCTGGAGGATGAATCACAGTGAGCACAATTTCAATACAGTGCACTTTCCGACTCCGAGAAATAAAACGATTTTTCAAACTTTAAGGCTACTTGAATTTGTTTTTAGTAAAGGACACTAAATTTTATATGGTTTCATGAATTTTTTCCAGCCAAGTTTTACAGTTCAGCATCACTTCGTTACTCACTCACCTTTTTTGTTTGTTGTGAAATATTTGGAATCCGTCATGATTGTGGTTCTTTAAGTCTGTACAGAAGAAATACACTGAATTATCTGAAAACTCATTAACCATTACATTTCCTTTTCACATACAAGAAGGAGTAACCATTCATTCAAAATCCATCTGTTTTACGGTCCTTTCCTTCTCATACTGAGGATTAAATCAAACACTCTTTCCGTAAAGTGCAGTCATTTAATTTATCTGTGCTGCCTCCATCTTTATCTGATTTGGATTAAATAAATGCTTTATTACCACGATATAATCTGCACTTTGTAAAACAAAATTCAAACTGAATATCTTCTACGAAATTTACGAAACACACATGAACCCTGATGTTTGCCATTGACAATTCTGATTCTTATTCAAACTCCATCATAAGTGCGAGGGTATGGGTGTGAGTATACGGATATACCCTTTAATTTGTGGGTTCAGCTTTCTCAGCCATGTTAACAAATGCATGACATAACACACAGCACCATGCAATCACTACCAACAAACATCCACAGCCATATCAGTCACAACTAAAAGTGACTTTCGTCATGACCGACAATACCACAGGCCTGCTAGGTTTGCCCCAGTCAGCTGTAAATGCGTACAGGAGAAATAAGGTGTTTTAGAGAGGCGATGCAACACATTAGCCTGTAAAACTGCTCCACCAAGTGCAATACAAACCACCTCAAATCATCAGCTGCAAGACACACTATCAAGTTCCAAACTGCCTCAAGAAGCAATGTCAGCACTATCAGCTTCATGACGTGGGTTTCCATGGTAGAGGGAGGCATGCGAGCCCAGAATCACAGTGCCCACAATGCACCAAGTGTCCGTTTGAGTGGTGTAAAGCAAACTACCAATGGACTGTGAAGCTGTGGAATCCTCATGTCTGGAGAGATGAATCAGGCTCCACTATAGCAGCCTGATAAACAGAAGCCAGGAGATCCCTTCCGGCCTGAAAGTCAGTGTGAAACAGGTGGATAACCTTGAGAAGTAACAGTCTATGGTGGTTTCTAGTTGAGGCCAGGCCTCTAGATTCCCTACATCTTGGTGCTATGGCAACATACACACAAGCCTTTATGCTCTCTTGTTTAAAAATGTGCAATCCAATGTGCGTTATGAAGATCCATAAAGAAAATGTTTTTCCCAGTTTGCAGTGTTAGAGCCTGAGTGGCCTGTACAGAGCCCTGAACTCAAGCCCACCCAACACCTGTGGGATGAACAGGAGCACAGGTGCTGGGTGGGGTTAATGTTGGTCCTTACAGGTGCTAGCTAGCGTTCAAAGCATTGCAATACATTTCAAAGTGAAGTAAACAAAGTCAGTCAACTACCGTAAAAATCCAACCTAAATCTATCACGGCAACTGACCTCATCTGAACCTTCATCTTGACACAACTATTTAAGTGACTTACCTAAAGCTGGTATGTCTTATTATCATCTATTCTCTTACATAAACGGTATAAAATAACCTTAAAGTAGCTGAGACATCTCCTTTATGTGCTGGTGCGAGGTCAAATTAGTTACACTTGGCTCATTTGAGCTACAGCAGCGTTATCTTGCTAGCGTTGATGTTAGCTTGTAGCATGCTAACGTTAAAAGCAGCGGTTAAATGACTAGCGCTAACGCTACCAGCTAGCTAATAACGACAACTACCGTACCAAAACAACCACGGGGTAACCAACGTTAGCAAGCTTTTCTAGTCGGGTGTGACTTGTAATTTCACAACGTTAACATTAAATCTGACACCTTAACAGAAAAGTGATCGGCGGCCCAGTTTCTTTTGCTGCTCACAGGAGATGTGTTAACGCTAACGTTACAGTTGTGTTATAAGCTATCCAACTGATCGACACGGAATTACAAAAACAGCAATAACGTTATTGAATTTACAAACTGCAAAACATTTCAGATACCCGGTTGCGTGTCTGTCGGAGGGAAAATGTTACAATGGGTGCAAGTCGCAGGTTGGTGGTCCCCTTGCCTAGTTGGAGGAAGATGGAGAATATGGATTGTTATGGAGCATTTACTGTCATTGGAAAACGGACAACTTCCCTCTTCCTGGGTTTAATATTATAAGGTACTGCGTTCAATAAACAATGAATATGTATTTATTGTGCTGCAGACAAATTCGACCAATCAACCACAATCCAATGCTCATCTACATCTTGGTTCATATAGTTTGGATCTTAAAGCGCCATAGTCCGGTCACGCAACACACTGCAAGGTAACCAGAGGTAGTGACACCGCCCTCAGGGAGACACAATTTCCCGCAGTTATGAATGCAACACGAGAGGAAGGTATTGGTAGGGATCTTGGTGATGTACTGACAGCTGATGGAAAGTGGAAGAATATTTTAACTACACACTATGAGTTTTCTGTTTGACCCCCTCGGCCTTTAATGTCAGTTACATTTAGCTAAACGTTTGCAGTGTTGGAAGAACTAAAAAGTATAAAATACACAATAAAAATTGTCAAAAAGGTCAGTCAATCATGCTTTTAAGTTGAAACCTAACTATGCAACGACAGACTGGACAGATAATTTATTAAATTAATAACAGTGCACAACCTGTACTCAGCACAAAATGATGATCCTATCAGAATAAAATATACTCCTCCATCACATTCATTGAAATCAGAGTGGAACCACTTTGACCAATAACAGTATTCACCTATTTTCTGTAGTTCCTGTACACAAAGCATATCCAGCTCTTACTTACATATAAAGAACATGTAAAGCAAGTATGATTCTGTAAGAAATTTGAATTACAGTTGCAACAATCACACTCAAAAAGCACACAACATTGTGGTTTTATGTCATTTTAAAAAAGGTTTATTTTACAGCAAATATGATACTAATGTTTAAAATTACTTAAGAAAAATATACAATCCAAACCTCAAAAAGTATTTTATCTTCTGTAACATCAGTTTTCACAAGCTTCAGTGTCTATAACTCTAAAAATGAGACTTTTTACTCGACTAACAGTGACTGTACATAGAATACAATGTGATGATCTAAGGTGCGCTGATCCTTAATCGTATCACATAAAATTATATTTACCTTATTTATATTTACCTGCTGGTAAAGTTTTATCTTAAATCTCAAAAAAATGTGTCTAAGAAATTTGGCTGTTTTTATGAATTCAAAAGTTTAGCAGTCTTTCACTGTTTTTTTTTTCCAGCTATGCAGAGGATTCGGTCTGGAGTTGGGACGTGCTGGTGATGAGATCTCTGGGAAGAGTTTCGCGGGCCTCTTGCATTTTTCTCCTTGCTCTCTGGAAGGCCTCTGAGAGAGGAAATAAATACACATGATCAATGTGTGATAAAAGTGGTAAAATTACACAGTGTAATAAAGTAAAAACTGTTAATAAATGATAAACTTAGTAATTTTTCACTTTTCATCCAACACAAAATAATTCTACGTTCAACAAACCTTTTCTTTGAATATTTTGGCTCCACTATTTATTAACTGAGTCAAGCATTCTTTCTTATGATGACAGATTTGTCGCTGCAAACCAGCAATCTTCGTACAAACAACTCACTTTTCTGGAATATTCTGGGCTTCAGTTGTGGAACAAACCTGTATACTGAACAGCTGATCTCCCACACATAAAGCTGATCTGTAAACCTCTGAACAATGAGCAAGATAGAAACGTGAATGACTCTGAGTCAGTGTCTTTACCTAGAATGGTGCAAACAGCTCCTTGCTGACTGAATCCTCCCAGCTGATCAAAAACTTTCTGCCTCCTTTTCTTCAACATGGTGGCATCAACAAAGGACCTGAAACATACACAACATACATACATACATTGAAACACACTGTACACAATCAGTTACTGATATTCACGGTGCAAGTCTCCTTTGTGTTTTCTTAATAATGCAGTTCCAGGTCAAATCTTCACAGAAATACACCCAGCCCACTCAGTACTTACTTGGCTTGCTGGATGCAGTGCAAGTTAAAGGTGACACTTCCTGTGGTTTCAGTGCAGAAGCCAAAGCGACTCAGCCTCTCTCCCTGCAGCCACACAGAGAAGTAAAAAAACAGTATCATAACTGACAGAGAATGAACAGGGCATGCTCTAAAATATTTAAGA
>JAPXVT010000007.1:31115410-31129520 GCA_029823135.1 Acanthurus reversus | reverse complement strand
CCCAACACCTTTCGCCAGCCACGCCTTCCATCCTGTAGATGGCTTCCTGCAGGGGCTCCCATACCACATCTACCCCTTCCTCTTCCCCCTCCACAAGGTGCTTTACTTGGGTCTGTACGTCTTCGTCAACATCTGGACCATCTCCATCCATGACGGTGACTATCGCGTTCCCGATACTCTGACGAGTGTCATTAACGGATCGGCTCACCACACCGACCACCACCTCTTCTTCGACTACAATTACGGCCAATACTTCACTTTGTGGGACCGCCTGGGAGGCTCCTACAGGCACCCGTCGGCTCTGATGGGCAAAGGTCCTCATGATCTGATCCGGAAACTTCAAGCGGAGGGGAAGTTAGAGGATGACAGAGTGAAGGCGAAGAGGCAGATGAATGGACATGATCAGAGAGGAGTCATGTGTAAAGAGGAGTAACAGGAAGTTGAGGTTGTTTGCTTGAAAGTGCTATTTTTGTAAAGACAATGTGCTGCATTTATGCTTAGAAAACATATTGGATCCGGATCATAATTTGAGTTCATGTGATATTTGCCAAATAAGCTTTTGGAAGTGTGATTGATTTCATTAGTGACAAGGACTCATGTCACGAAGGTCGATTCCACCAAATCTAAGATTCAATATGTATTTTATTGTTGTAAGTTCAGCATTGCAAATGAACAAATGCTTAAAGGTGGAGTCAGTGGCATTTTCCTAAAAACAAAATATAAATTTTAACGAAATTGTTACGGCTCAATCATGACATACATGTGTGGCGTTGCCTGTGTCTGCAGAGCTCCGCCCTCTGCCTGTATTTTGACATTTTGGTTTAGTTGGGATGTTTCTTGATTGGGAGTTGGTGCGTTTCTCCAAGCCAATGACACAGGTTAGGTGAAGAGTGGATAAAGCATAGTGACTGGACGCCATTCAGACTGGAGAAACTAATGGATGCATAAGTAGTGGTGAAAAAAGCAAATATAGCCCTAGTGAGGTGAAACGGCATGTGGAAAAAGCTCGTTCCAGAATAAGAGTGAATCTTGGTTTGACTTTCAAGCGCTGAAGAAGAGGCTGGAGAGGAAGAGCGACATGGAGGTGGCCTGCTTTCTGTTGGAAAGGCACGGGCAAAACACCGGCGGTTAGCTTGTGCTGGCTTGCTAAATTATCAATTTCTCTCTAAAACAAACATTCTTACGAAGCCAGTGAGCTGATTGGCTGAGTGGAGGAAGCGGAGCTGAAAACCCTGCCAAGAGGGAAAACAAAGAAGATATAAAAAACAAATGAGTATTTCCAGAAGGGCCGACACTCCCACACCACCGCACCAGCCTGCTGTGATCACCGCAGCACTTGATTTGGTCTGAAAACTTCCAGGTTGAAAATTAGCATAAATCCCCTTTAAGACCATTGAGAGCTCTGCTCCTTTGTGCACAAAAGTTGTGCCTTTTTGTGCAAGTTTGCAGGTTCAAGGCCATTTCATTTTATTCACTGCAGTAAACACAAACAGAGATGAGAGTAAATCATTTGCATGCTGTTAGTTGTGTTTTTAGCATAATCCCCCTGGCAGCAGTAGTTGTTACGGTGTTACAGCTCAGCTAATCTGAGAAAACACTGGAATATGGACGCTCATGTATTTATCTCTAGATGACTGTTGTTAATCAGCTGAACTCACATTAGTGCAAAGCCAAACTTAAACCTGGCTCACTTCAGTCACGTCCCCCGATGACACTAATTTGTTTTGATGCATCTTAACATCTCCTCGTTTTTTCTCCTGAAAAACGAGTGTCTTGGTTCTTTGATTTCACGTTCTACAAGCGCTGCTCATCTACACTAATACAGATTCTAATGACAAGTTAATTTTGGAGTTTCTATGGAGTTTCTGGCCTTTGTTCTTTCAATGAAAACTAAACTAATGTATTGAGTGTGAAAGTTCCCTCTTGACCTTGAAAGAAAAGGTTTAATAAATCTAAATTTTTGAATTAATGTCCAGTTATTTGTTTTTTCCTCACCAGCGGACGCAGCTTGCTCACTTGTCATAGACGTGGATCTGTTGACAGCTCGGCAGCTGTTTTCATTTAATGCGTTTTTACAACATCTCATCTGTATTTGGCTTAAGTTTGGACAATGGAGACCTTGTGATATGATTGAGCTCAGAAAAAAGCAAGTTCACTGACCTACGAATAGTTTAAGTTGATAGTTATGATTTCTTTGTTAGTCAAAGAATGATTTAAGGTTTCTAACCACATTGTAATATGTCTGTTTATTTCCTACAGGCAGGCCACAACTTTTACAAATTACACACGTATTGAGCTTGCAAGATGTAAAGTTCAAACAGCAGATAACAGAACATTCAGATAAAAAAGGTCTTTCTAATGTTTGCAAAAGCTCTTGAGTACATTCAGTGTGTTGCAGAGGGAACATTCAATCACAAAGCTTCACTTTCAGTTTCAATCTTCCATGCAAAAGTGCACACAAGACAAAAAACTGAACAACCAGAGAAGCAGCTGTTTGTACCAGCAGACACTGTGTGATGTGAGGAGAGATATTGCAAAAGATGAAGAGATGAGTCTTTTTACACATGCAGATGTCAGGCTTTCAGTCCATGTGCACAGACAGGCTGTCATGTCAGTGAAGAAGATCCTCTCAGCAGAAGAGGAAGGGCATCCAGAGGAAGGATCGCATTGCTGCGCCGGCTGCCATGCCTGCCAGTAACCCCATCGCTACATGCTCCATCATTCCGTCAAACGGGTCCCTCTGAACAACAACCTGATGGACTCCTTTTAGAGAGACAGAGAGAGGAAGCACTTTAATGTTCAAGGTCAACTTGCTGCCTGATCCATGTTTGCAAACTGTATTAAAGAAGGAGCTAAGAGTCAGAAAACTGGGGTTGTGCTGGACTAATACCTTTAAAAGTGACCATTCAATGGATCAGGTAAATGTTCTGAATTCATTGTGTGAAATAAATTTATTAGACTGAACTGAACTTTTTGTCAGTACTGAACATATGCATGGATCATTAGGTTGTTCCTTTATTAGTTTATAACACTGTAAACAATACGGCCTACTCCATGATAAGTGAAAATTCTGAATTCAAAATGTCACTTAAGTAAAAGTACAACAAGCAAACATATGAATAAATGTGGGCTTCTCATAATGCTGCAGGAAGAAAAATACAATTTATATTATTATTTTAGTATTACTGATGCCATTTGGGCAGCACTTAGCCCACATGTTAGAGGTTAGGGAAGGTTTGATTTAACTGTGAATGATGTTGCCTTGTTCAATAAACCATAGTTTCACATTTTTTCACAGGCTAAGTTTTATATGTTCAATCTATGACCTGTAGCAAACAGATTTTTTTAAAGACCTTTCTCGATTTAAATTCTAAAAATTAACATCTAAAATCTGCCTCCAACTGACAATTTCCATTTAAAAAACACTGTTGGAAAAATACTGAATCCTTTGTTTTGTTTGCCTAAAAATAATCCAAATTAAATATGTTGAGTGTGTGTTTGCTGAGTCAGAGATCCCTGCGTAGCGTTGGTGTTCACACACCTGGTCCTGCTCCAGGTGTGATGTAGACAGTGTGGTAGCTGTTGATGGGAACTGCCTGGTAGGAGTCATCGTACGGGTCATATGTGAACACCTGCAGGAAGAAAAGGATGCTTTTAGCACAGAGGTGAAAAAAAAAACAGTGCAGTACAGAGAGAGAAAGGTTCATGTCTGAGCTCTGACAGAGAACATGCATCACTCACCGGGTTCCTCCGGGTCTCGAGCAGAGTCAGTTTCCACGCTCTGAGGAAGACATGAACAGGGATGAAGAGCTGGATGGTTGGGAAGGGAGGCGGAGAGGACTGAGAGTACTTACATGGATTCATCCTCACTGTTGGCACACAGGTTGAGTGTTGAGCCGTCTCTGAGCTGAACGACGATGCGATTCTCCCTTGGATTACTCTCTGGTGGAGTCACATCTACAGCACAAACAGAAATTCACCCAAAATGTGGCACAATGCATCAGTTTTCTCACCTTTCTCACCTCTGAGAAAGGTGTCTCGACTATTACATATCTGATTAAACTAATACTCAGACATTTAGACAGTGGAGCAGGTGGATGATCAGCTTTATATAAGATTTAAATAAATAAATTTGGAGAATTCATTCATGTTTTCTAAATGGGGTCATTTAATCGTCTGCTGTCATTCACAAAAAATATGTGGTGCAAAAACATCAGTGAGTTTGTTGTTTATTCAGGTCTTATGAAACTGATAAATGGAACAAACATTTTTAATATTATTAGTATTTTAAAGTGCTCCATTGTATTCACCAGCTAGCTTCTAATGTTGTCTGCTGTTTGATTCAGACTGTCACTATGAGTTACCTAATTTACATCACATGTCGACAGTTGATATACTGTTGAAACAAGTAAACTGAGTGGCAGGGCTGGACGATAAGGTCTGAAAATTAAATCTCTGATTTGTTTTTACACAAAACTCGATCTACAATTTTAATAATTGTTTTCCCCCCATTATTAAAAACAAACTACATATGACAAAGAAATTAGTGGTAACACTTTACTTAAAGCATCTATCTATAATGCATCATAAACATACTTATAATGTGTTATAATGTGTCTACAGTGCTGTATAATTATAGTTATAAGCAAAGTTAGGGTTAACTCTAACCATAACCACATATAACGCTTTGTAAATGTGTTCAAATGTGTTATATATGTTCATAATGTGTTGAAATACATTATAGAGACAGGCTTCATAGAAAATGTTACTGAAATTACTCAAAATAAGTTTTGTTTTAACATTAAAAATGTACTAAAGCCAAATGAATTTTCTTTAACTGGGGTTAAAGTGCAAGCTGCAAACTTGTCTTTAAAAGTGCTCTATGTAGTTTCAGGTGTGGGGAAGTTGTTTAAAATGCATTGAAGCCTGCAGTAATTTGACAAAACATACGTACATGCAATTCTTCTATCATTATCAAATTAAAACAATGTCATTTTAGAGCTCCTGGAACTAAACACAAGCCTAGAAAGAGAAAATCAATTTTAATTTAAAAAAATCTTTAATCACAAACTGGAGTTCATCAATAAAATCGATTTATCACTCAGCCCTACTGACTGACGAAGCCTTTACAAGTCCAGTATTTAGGATTTAGTGGCATCTAGTGGTGAGGATGCAGATTGCAGCAAACTGAATATCCCTGCATGCTTCCCTTCAAAGCATGTTGAAGAATGTTAGAGACTGAGAAATTTGCAAAAAATGCAAAAGGCCCCCTCAAGAGCCCGACTCTAGTTTTTCCCTTTTGGGCTTCTGTCAACGTCAAGTCAACAAAAACAACAATTGTCAGACGATTAAGCTCTAAAAAACGAATAAACTAAAACTGACTATCATTCCATTTCTGCAAATAATTTCCCATAATTCCTGCACACTGGATGTTGTCAGATGTATGTCTGTGGGATTGATCAGCCTCACTGACTCAAAGTATTTTGTCAAAGTGGACCTGAAAGCAGGTGAAACGGCAGCATGCTTTACCTCCACATTCCAGACCAGATCTCACATCTACACATGATGTCTTGAGGCGGACGCGGTGCTCCAACTCTCGCCGGCTGTCAGTCTTGTAGAAGCAAAGACTCCCATCAATCCAAAGGTCGCACCAGTTTAACTTCCAGCGCTTTAGGATGGAGGCTGCGAGGGACACATATCACAGTGTATCATTAGTGTTTGTCCTTGAAGGAGCTGTGAGGGAAGAAGGAAGTTACCAGTTCAAATTTTTATTTGTTTGCTTTCTGAATGTTGTTTTATTTTCCCTGCAGATACATCCTGATTCACTGCCTGCGTAAGCCACTTACAGTAAAGACATGGCTGGGGACAATTAATGGGATTAGAAATGACAAGTTGCAGTTTCATAACAGCTGCAGTTCAAACTTCTAGAAAATGCTCTTTATACCTGTTTGAAGTTCAGTCCTCCCAAGACAAAACCCCTCTGAACGGTGTGAAGATTTTTTGGTATCAGTATATACCAAAAGACAGAAATTGCACTGCAGAAATGTTAAAATATGTTATTATGTAAGTGCATCTATGACAGTTTGTCCCCAAGAGAACACGGACAAGTCTTTTCTTGGTTCCCTTTAAAATGTAGAAAAAGTTCTTCTTAGTAAAACAAAACAGAAAATATCAGCATTCATCCAACAGCCTGTTGACAAGTTCTCAGTTTGGATTCTTCCTGTTTAGGCTTCACAAGCTTTGGTTGAATAAGTTGGACTGTTTTGGTAACAGCTGCTGCTCAGGCTTTTCAATTAGTTCAAGGTGAAACTGATGATTTTCACTCAGTAAATCCTGCATTTTGGCATTTTTATTTCATCACTTTACTAAATAGAATAATGTATAATAAACTGTAGCCAGCTCTAGCTTTTTCTAAAAAGCAATAATTCACTCACTCTGTCTCCACAGCCAGCCTGACCTCAGGAGCGCCATGTGCTCGGCTGTTGTTCCAGTTTTTATAACAGTAATCCAGCAGAAAAAAAACAAAAACAAACGAGACAATTTAAGTTTTGGTGATTTGATACTAAAAGCTCCAGAAGCTGGCTCTGACTCCCCTGTTTATGTCTCTGTCCTCACACAGACAGTGAGGTGCAGTGACTGTAGATTAATCTGGCTCTGGCCTGACTCACAGGATCATTCTGGATTAACACAGTTTGGCCACGCCCACTCGCCCCGTCTCATCCTCCTCGCTCTGTCTGGACTGATTTCTTCTCCTGACTCTCACAGTTTGTGCCGCATTTTGTTTGTTATTGATCACTCATGTTATTGTTGTTGATTGTTTATTATAAGGATCCACATTAGCTGACACCTAGAGAGCAAACTAGTCTTCCTGGGGTCCAAAACAACATAACATTACATTGCAACAGAAACAAACAGTAATAAAAATAATAACAATAGCAATCGTATTGTAGTTAATAGTAGTAGTAGTAAATAGTAGTTAATAAATACTTAAGTAAACAAAAACTAGGCAGAATAATAACAATAATAATGCAAAAATATAACTACATTAACAATAATTCTTATTCTAAACTATCTTACTCAAAAATCAATGTAAAACAACCAACTGAAAAATAACTGGCAAACAAACCAAATACCAAATAAAGAATCAACACACACAGCTGCACAAAGAGAACAATGCACCCTCCTAGAAACATCGTTGGTCCAAACTAGACAAAAAAACAATGAAAAACACCTGCAAAAAGATACGAAAGCTGCACAACAAAAGCCTCAAAATAATTCATGTACGCTTAAGTAAGATCTTAATTTCCTACTACTGATTATCACTGACAGAGCTCATTCATCTATGAGTACTTATATATAGTGTTGGGGAGTAACTAGTTACATGTGATGGTGTTACGTTTATTACAATATACTTTAATGATTACAAAGGGGGTTAAATCTGAAGATCTTCTCTAAAAAGCTTCAGCTATATGTTGACTAAGATTCACTTAATACTTTGCATGTTTTTCATATGTACAATGTTTTCTTTTGCCATTTCCAGTCGATTTTGTTTGGTAAAGTTTGATGCTATTCTGATGCTTTTGATTGTTTCTCTTGTTTCAGTTTGCAGTGTCCGCGTCTGCCACTGCCTGGTTTAAACATTTGAAAATGGTGAACAGTTGCAAACATTCATTAGAAAATTAGAAATATATTTAAAAAAAATAAATAAATAAAATGTAATAAGTTACATTGCTTTAATAAAGTAATTGAAATAGTTACATTACTTTTTACATTTTAAATAGGGTAACTAGTAATCTGTAACCTATAACATTTCCAAAGTAACCTTCCCAACAACGCATATATAGCAAGTTAATCCCCGTACTGACATAACAACATGAGGATTAGCCTAACTGTGACAGTCCTCAGGTCAGTTTTGAGTCTTTTCAGGATGTCTCATGACATCATTTCCTTTTAGAGTTAAAGAAAAAACACTGGTCATGTGTCTACTGACTTATCTGATAATGCATTTACAGCCATTTTATTTCAGACTAGTGTGTTCTTACATTTATGGAGTAAAAAATTGCTCAAACTTTTCCACAGGGCGTCTCAGGTGATCACATACCAGCTGTGACAGATTTGAACTTGCTCTCCCTTCAACATAGCCTACAGCATATTGATCAGCTTTAATCGACATAAAGCAGATTAGCCTTCACCTGTGTTAAAATCACTGAACTGGCTGCCTATGAGACAGAGGATAGATTTTAAGATCCTTTTTTGAGATCCTTGTTTTTTATTGTCTTTTAAATGTAGTCTCAGTGTTTTCATAATATCTAATTTTTAATATGTTTTCTTTGCCTGTGTAAAGCATTCTGAATTGCCTTGTGTCTGAATGGTATAAATAAACTTACATTGCCAACATTTTCATTTAAGTAATATAAGAGACTCTTCTTGATGTAAAGGTTGAGAACCACCGGAGTAATCTAACTAACTTTATGCCATGTAAATATGATTTTTATTATTCTAATGGAGAATTTCTTCCTCCACTACATTCTGGTAAAAATGTCTCCTCTGACTTTTTAGCCTGTTTGAGGACAAGAGGAGCTGAGACATTTATTTCTACACAGGTGTTTTACTGCCACCTGGTGGAACATTATTGCAAGCATACTTCTTTGTTGCTTTTTAGTCAAAATTAAGAGAAACATGAGGAAATTAAGCAAACTGGAGACCACAAATTAAATTCAGTTTACAGTTTGGCCTTTTTTCTCTGACTTCGGTCAAATAATAAAAAACAAAAATGGTTTATTCCTCCCTTTTATGTCAATTGTATTATTTTTCTAATGTCAATTGTATTATTTTTCTAATGTCAATTGTATTATTTTTCTAATGTAAAAATGACTTCAGTAAAATGCCCATTCATTTTTATTTATTTATTATTATTTAACTGGCTTAGCAGAATGTCTTGAAATTTTTGTTTTGTTTTGTCAGTGGAATTCTTTAATTCATCTCCATACATCAGGCTATTAAAAAATTTAAACTTTGATTTTATTTTATTTCAGTTAGGCTAACTATTACAACTGGAAAATTATAATAAAAAGTCCTAAACTATGTTAAATGGTTTTATTGAAATTACATTAACTAGTGGATGAGCTCCATGTCTTGGACACTTGGACACAAGACATAAAACAGTCACTTTATTCACAATAACAAGTGTATTTCCAGACAAAATTATATTTTTCATAAAGGCTACATTTTTTTTAGATGTGAATAGGCTACTATTTATTTGTAGGGTTCTACAATTAGGTGGTGACAACTGTGGCTTTTAATTTTTTTCTTTATTGTTTATTCACTAGCATAGCTTACATTATAATACATCTACATGATTTTAGCCTCTCTCGAGCCTGTTGCACTGAAATCCAAATGAAACAGGCTTTATTTTTGTGTTGATTATATTTATGCAGCCCTCTTTCCAATGTAGCATTGATCTTGTGATCTGCAACTGGCTGAAATTAAAATGTTTTCATCCTCAGACAATAAAATTTTAATTCACAGCTCTTTGAATTAGTTCATTTTTATAACTTAGCAAATCACTAATTTATACATTGTTTTAAATTATTATGCTCTCTATGTTCCGTTTTCCAAATAAAAATGTACAGAAAAGACGACGGAAAAAACAAACGGTTTAAACTACGTCACTTCCTGAGAAGTGGGCGTGTCTTAAACTGACAACTAACCGAAGAACAACAAAAACAAACACTGTGGGGGTTCCGGGGACGGTGAGTGCGATCTCTGAGTAAACAGCAACACTAACAGATTACATTATGAATAGTTACATGTGCTTTTAGTGTAAAGGATAAAAAGAGAGACTCGATGTTTGCAGCCAATAAAAACTCTTCACGTTACCTTTCTTAACAAAGGTAACGTTAACGGTAAAGGTGGTAACGCTGCTGCACAACAGGTTGCACACTTTTTCGAGGTTGACACTGGCGTCGTCATGTTGTGTCTTTGTAAAATAAAGAAATGTCATCTCGGTTGTTGTGAAAATGTGGTCTTAAAATGTTAAAACGTCCAGTGTGTCCGTGCGCGAGCAGCATTCAGCAGCCAGGCCTCCGTGACATAAACAAACGCGCCCGTGCTCTCCGGCTGGAAAATGTTTTTCGCCGAATCTCGTTTAAAAAAAACAGGAAATTTAATGTGCTTAGCTTATTTGCGAGTGTCAGCAACAGATACAGTAATACTTTTGAGATTTTATCAATCGTTGTGGCTCACCTTTCAATTCGGCATTAATACATTGAGCAATGCTATTTACTGCTTTCTGTAAAATGCTATCTCTTTACAGTAATTTGACATTGTTGTCAATAAACTACACCGCAGAGGACAGCGATAAGGAGATCTAAAACTTGATTTTGAATAAAGGAAAAAAGCTTACCGTTTGTTACGTGTGCCGAATTGAAAATAGACTGAAGGATAATCTTGACAAATAATATGTGTAGCCTGTATTAGAAAATACCCATGAATTGTAACGCTTACATTGATTGTTTTCTAATGGTGAACACCGCACCAGTGTCTGGCATCTGTTCATCAGACCTTTTGAAAGACTTGAGGCTGTTGTCAGTGCATTGTGGGGGACTGAACTCAAACTTCCACCTGTTTTTTGTTTTGTTTTGTTTTTTTTGTCCTCTCTCTCTGTTTCTGCAGCAATCCAGCTGTCACTCTACCTTCCTTTTGTCAGCCTCACAACGCAGGTTTTACTCTCTTTGATATGGAGTGAACACTTCCGTTCATATACCACAAAAACATCTCCTATTTGCATGCATGTAAATGAGGTTTCTCTGGTTCCCAAGCTCAGTTCAGCTTTTTTAAAAGATTCTCCTCATCTTGTTGTGAAGTTCTCATTATTTTCTCTCAGCGTGAGAGGAGGCATGTGATCTGATGTGTTGATGAAAACACACTCTCCTTTGGTCTCTGCTACATCAGAGGTAAAATCAGGGGATCTGTGAAACAAGAAACTATCTATGACAGAAACATCAGACAGTCCGGACGAAACGCGCCACCTCAGGTGGGCTCAGTTTAAGATGATCAGACCCCGTTTGTCTGAAAGTGATACGGCTGATCAGGGCTGAAGAGGGACGGTGAGTCCTGGACATCTGGCTACTGTGTGTGGACACACAAGGTCAAGCTTTTATGTTCATTATACTTCTATAGATATAAACATATTTGTGTACTACTTGATTAGTGCAACAGGAAAAATGACTTTGCAGCAAGCATTATTGAGATATTAACACTGCTAGTTCTCCCTATTAGTGTTTATAGTGTAACAGATGTGCTGTTGGTTGCCAGATTTGACAGGATGGTGTCTGTATATTTAATTATTCATAATTGCAGTGATTATTATGCCTCATACATTCATGGAATGATTATACACAGAAACTACAGTCTGGTTTTCTCTGTTCCTGAGTGTCAGACACAGTTGTTGCTGCCTCTGTTGGTCAAAAATTGTTTAAATCAGTTGTTTCATTTTTGAAATGATTAAAAAATACAAAAAATTGCCACATTCTTACTTAATGGAATCCGAGGGGTTTTCTTTCAAATTGTTTCTTTTTCCAGCTGTGCAAAACTAAAATGAAGTCATGACACACAGAAACATAGAGAAGAGCAACAAATCCACATACTGGTAAAGCTTCGTTTTGTTTTTGTTTTGTTTTTGTTTTTAATTTTCTTTTAAACGACTAACCAACTAGTCATCAAATCATGTCAGCACTAAAAATGTCTTTCAGTGGGAACAGATGCTTCAGCTTCAGCGGTGCATTGGTGTCGACGCAGCACCTGTTCTTGTCAGCGCTGCTTTTTGCGTCTCACGTTTCTGCTTCAGTGTCTTGTAGCTTATTCTGAGTTATTTTTACTCCTTTTCATTTTGTACGTACACCAAGAGTTAAAAATAAAACTGAACATTTGTGACCTTTTTTTTAAAAAACATTTTTAACCCTCTAAACATAGACATGGACATAGTTTCACATTTTTGCCAATCCTGAGCTTATTCTTTCGCTCAGTATCAAGTGTTATACATCATGTGATCAGGGGAACCTACTCTGTCATACATTGCCTTTGTGTAAGTTGATCATATTTGCCTTTAAAAAAAAAAAAAAGTCAAAGTATTTAGGTGTTTTGAAGCTCCATGTGGAGTTTGGTGCGAATTCGCCTTTTCCTCAGTGAGTTAGAGCCATTTATTTGCATATTTCCTGGGCATTTTTTAGGAGACAATTTGACAACATATACATTTTGGTGCTTTCTTTATACTTTGGTCAATATCACCTCTGCAAGGAAACATCAAGTCTTGCACATCATTGATTGTCAAGACCTAAAATCTGCCCCTGAATGTCACGCAGGCATCATTCAAAGTGCCTCAGAGAGCTGAAAACTAGTCTGTAACTTAAACAGTTCAAAAGTTATTTAATACTTTGAAAAACATATTTCAGTGTTACATCAATTACAGACTGACTGTGCTGTTTGCGCCCTTTTTTTGTCTCTCCCTCTCAGAGTTGGAACCATGGAGACGTCATCTGATGAAGAGGAGGTGCGTACCTTCGTCCAAGTCATCAGTGAGAAATACAACCCAGAGAATTTCCCCTACGGCCAAGGAGTCGTGGTTCTGTCCAGCCCGCCAGGATCCCCCGTCAAAGGTCAGAGACGATGCAGGGAGTTCTGTTAGAACTGTCAGTTCAACCCTCACCTCATGCTTAAATGTTGAAAAGATGAAAGTGCAGAGTTTCATGAAGTTTTCTTAACTGCATTTGTCTGTAGACCGGCTGTTCCTGCCCAGGATCATGGCTCTGGATAACTGTGGAATCGCTAAAGCTGGTGACAAGACGGACATCGCAGCCTTCTGTGCCCACGTGGTGGAGCTGGACCTGTCCAACAACCAGCTCAACGACTGGGCCGAGGTCCGTTTTCTTCATGTTTAACGAAACAATGTGTTGTAACTAAGCTTTAAAATAAATGCAAAGGAATAAAAAGTACAATATGTGTCACTCAAAAGAAAAGTTTAATGTTTTACATGTATTTGAAGTTTCCTGTTTCTTTGTTTTTTCTATGAACACTAATACGTTGCCAGATCTGCACCATCGTTTCCAACGTCCCCCACCTGGACTTCCTCAACCTGACCATGAACCCTCTGAGCGGGGCAGGGCTGCAGCCCAGCATGGCTGAAGCTTTCTTCAGGATACGACAACTGGTCCTCATTAACACACAAGTCAGCTGGGACACTGTGAACGCGCTCACACAACACACACCAGAGTAAGTGATGGAGCGTTGAAATGTTGCCTGCACTGTTGAAGAAAGCATTGTACAGTGACATAATGAAAAACAGGATACACGGCAAATGTTTGTCCTTGACTGATCACGTGAAAGAAGTAATACACAGTCGCTTGAAGCAACATGCAAAGTCGAGTTCAGATCAATGATTCATGGCGAGACAAGCTGAGACTTGCAGCTACTTGCAGTGCACCCGTCTGCAACTTTTTGAAACCTGTCAGTTCACACTAAATGAGGGAGTGTATCGTTTCCACAGCAATGACTCTGCTCTTCCGCTCTAACCGCCAGCTTTTCAAGATTTTCTTTTTTTTTTGTAGCAGATAACGATAAATTGTGACTGCAGTGGCAGTTTTAGTGCTGAAGAACCAGCGAAAACATAAAAATACAAGAGGGTCGAGAATTTGGAGCCGTCCTTGGCTGGTCCAACAGAGCAACGTTACCCAGGAAGCTAAACAAATTTATGCCTGAAGCTTGAAACAGGAAATTTCCCCAATTTTGTACATTTCTCTCGTTTAATCCTGGAGCAGTTCGGATGTTTAGTGGAGTTGGTGTCCAGTCTGATGAGCAGAAGAAACACCAACTATCACGACAGCATTTCAGCGGGACGTCTGATGATAACGCTGCACCTCTTAGCGACAGGTGACATTGCTACGAGCTGATTGGCTGTTTAAACAAGTGACGTGCCTTACACTGGCACACTCGGCAATTTGACAAGTTTAATCTTTGGAGAGTTTTTGCAACAACATCGACTGCACTGCAACTAACCAGTTCACACTGCTGCAATTTTTTGTGCGACATTCTAAAACATTTTCGTAACATTTTG
>JAPXVT010000007.1:30621513-30631983 GCA_029823135.1 Acanthurus reversus | reverse complement strand
AGTGTACGGTACACCCTCTACCAGGTAGGAGCCACCGGGGCCCCGAGCTTAACAAATGTTTTAGCTAAAGAAACTGTGCCCGTTTTTGTTAAGGTGAATTTCCATTTTTCACACTCTGTTCTGAGAAAGAAAACAGTAGCAGAAGTGGAGGTTAACCAGCTGTTGGTGGTTTACCACTGTGGCTTTCTAATTCTCCCCACCATAAAATTTCCTCCCTTATATCTGCTAATGTGTTAATTAGGTTCTGCAGGTGTTGAACAGTCATGTGGTTTGCTCTCTCTTTAAGCGGGTTTTAAGTCACCAGGATGACACGGCGCTGCTGAAGGCCTACATAGTGGAGTGGAGGAAGTTCTTCACACAGTGTGACATCTTGCCCAAGCCTTTCTGTCAGCTGGAGATCACTCTGATGGGAAAGCAAGGAAGCAACAAGAAGTCCAACGTGGAGGACAGCATCGTTCGTAAGGTGAGGAGGAGAAGGAACAGAAAACTGAGAGTTTTCTTCTGCTGTGAAACTCAGATAAGCATATTGTGCATTTTCTTCACATTATGAGTAACACTACATTGCGATTTCATGTCTCTGCCTCTGTCTTCTCTGTTGGAACTTTAGCTAATGCTGGACACGTGGAACGAGTCCATCTTCTCCAACATTAAAAACAGGCTACAAGATAGTGCCATGAAGCTTGTCCACGCTGAGAGGCTGGGGGAGGCCTTTGACTCTCAGCTGGTCATCGGAGTGCGAGAGTCCTACGGTGAGTAACCTCACTGCGCCCAGCGGTTCACATATCTGCACTCTTTGATGCTCACAGGACCACGAGTGTGTCATGTGCTCACACACAGTGTAGATCTGAAAAATGATTCTATCTGGGACATGAGTGCATGTCAGATGATAGAAGTATATACTGTAGTAGTGCAAGAGATGAGTCAGTGTTTATTGATAGAATCATCACTGCAGTTTAGTCCAGAAATGGTTTGTTATCCTCTCCTGAAAAACCAAACTTGTGTACTGATAATATTGCCCTTAATGTTCACTGTGCTGCGTTCAGAGTAAAGAGAGCAAGCACAAGCATGCAGACAGGGCAGGGAGAGCAGGTGACCTGCAGGTGAGTGAGGAAAGGAGCAAATATTGATGGTTACAGGGTGAGGGAGGGAGAGAAGGCTGTGTTTGGATGTGGCCGTGACACTGAGGTGCTGTGAGGTTGTCGTGAATATAAAAACACCTACCTACATGTTCCTTTTCACATTGAAGTGCTGAAAAAGATACTCTGCAGTCTTTTTACCACACAAAATCATGACATTAAATCAAAGGATGTTGGCTCCATGGTTACGGTCTGGAGCCGCTCTCAGATCTATGGTTGTGACAACTGAAGAAGTCTCCTACATGTACCTGTCACACATTAAACTCAAAGAGCACACGTTTCCACGCAGCCCGCAGACTCTCGCACCCCATTTACACCTGGCATTGAAATGCAATCTGTATCCAGATAAGGAAAAACGTATGTTAATGCAAGGTGTGAATGCATCGAGATCGGATTGTGATCGGATCTGCCAGACCACATCTGAAGGTAGTTTGGCTCACATTGTGTTCGGATCTTACGTAGGTGTAAGTGCAACCCGTGCAACTTGCTCGCATTAGGCTTGCTGCAGCCCACGGTAGTCAGTGTTACCGGTCCCACCATCATTTTGCCTTTTGAAAAAAATTAATACTGTCGGACGGACAGACGCCACAATTAACAGTACATCCTGCAACCAGCTGAGTCACTGCACAGAGCTGCTGAAGACACAGTGACATTTCACTTAAATATGGTGAGAGTGAAGAGAGTTGACCAGCAGGACGATGGATAAGTTGTCAAAATGAAGTGCAGAAAGCACCAAACGTTACTTCAGAATATTTTGGGCTCTAATGAAGAACTTAGTAACTCGGTTGAATGAGGAGTTTGTTTGCTCACCTGTCCTCTGAAGGCAGCTCATCATCTACGCTCTGTTCTTGTTCCATTACTTTCACAGATGTTATAATAATGCTCTCAGACATATTTAAAATTAATCCAATGTCAGAAAAAGAAAAATGACCATTGTTTTGCTCCATAAACACTTTGTTGATGATCGACAGCGTTAAGCTAGCTAAGCTCATTGAACACATTGTATTTCCTGTGATTAACCAACTTTAAAATAAAAGTCTACAGGCATGTTGGCGGTAAAATGCTTTTAATGTGAAGCAGTAGTTGTAAGAACTGTTCCGTTTGCATGAGCAGTAACTTGACTCTGTGCTCTGCATATAGTCGATGTTAATTTCATGTAAGAAACCTCTCATGCGCAGGTTTTGTTGCAGAGGAGAGAGATCTGATCTCAATGTGGATAACGAGAACTCATTAAAAATACCAGGTGTAAATGCTAAGGCAAGATCGGATCTTTTATTATCTGGAAAACTTTCCGGATACAGGTTGCATTTTAATACCAGGTGTAAAAGGAGTGTCGTTGACTCTTAGTGTCTCTATGTGTTTTTCTGTGAGCAGTCAACCTGTGCTCCAACCCTGACGACAAGCTGCAGATCTACAGGGACAATTTTGAGAAAGCATACATGGATTCTACTGAGAGGTTCTACAGAACGCAGGCACCCGCCTACCTGCAGCAGAACGGAGTCCAAAACTACATGAAATATGTGAGTATCATGGATGTGTCAAAGGACCTGAAAACTTACTTTCTCAATCAGCTTCTTATGCCTGGAGCACACATCCTGTGTCTGCAGCGCGTCTGCTTATTGTTTCACACATCTCACACACGCCGGCAACGACTCAACACTTCAGCTCAAGAGGCTCGCCCCACCTATGTTTTGCATGAGATGCTTTCGGGTCTCTGCTAAAATAGACAGAGAAATAATCTGTTGTCAATAATATTGACATTATACCAGCAACATTCATCATAGTTTCAACATTTCTGGTCGTGTCTTTCAAAATAAAACCTCTCACAAGTGTATATGTGCAGTGCAGAGAATCCCTTCATTCAGAGATTTAATTGTGAAACATTTGATGGATGTTGTTGTGTAAAACGGACTTTGTCTTAACTTGGTCATGGCTTTTTTTTTGTTGTTGTTTAAAGGATAAATGACGGTCAAACCAGAGACCCAATGTATGAACTATATTATGTTAAGAAATGAAAAAGAAGATCGTGTGGAGAGCAGTAGTTTTCCGTTGGTTTCTGTCTCTGTAGCCTTTGCCCTCCCACTTTCCCTACCCTTTCTCTCACATGGCACACGGTTTTCTGTTGAAACCCAGTATGAATTAAATATATTATAAAATGACATGAAACATTTTCATGTTGATGGAATTATCAAAGGAAAACTATGTAGAAAAACAGGGCTGGCAGAAGCAGCACTGCAGCAGACGCAGCAGTGACGCTGCCTGTGTGAACAACAACGGCGAGCGAGCAAGACGCAGCAGCTCAGCCACGCAGACGCTCTGGAGAGGTGATGCAGGATTTCTCATCAGATTTCTGTGGTGTCGTTTAAAGTGGGTGGGACTTGGTCAGATCGGCCTGTCAGATCGGCTCGCGGTCCTGCACTTACAGAAGTTGTAACGCATTATAAATGGTGTGCTAATTACAAACACTGCGCTAGCATGCTAACACAATGTTGTATTTTGCGTTAGCATGCTGGTGCTTTAGCAGATGAAACAGGGATTTGTTACGTTGTTTCAACTAGTTCACACATGGATGTCAAATCAATACAAATGAACGCAAAATTTTCACAAATATGTGGTTACAAATCATGCAGGGACATTTAAAACATAACTATCTAGCATTTTAAGTTTGTCTTGCAGTCCAAGTTAGCAGACTGGTTGCACATGTGCAGAACAAATCGGGTACCGACAGCAGTAACCAATCATAATGAGAGACCGCCAAAATGGCCAATCATAATGTGTTTCGTCTTCTGTAAGCGCAAAACCCCGAGCTGATCGAACAGGCAGAGCACATCTGGTACCTGCACCGGTTTAGAGCAAACTTCCTGTTTGAGATGACTCCCTCTACACATAAATGTGATAAAATAGTTCAATCGTTTGGCTTTTCTACACTTTCCAAATGTACTAAAAGTCTTTTCAGTGTTTATGAAGCTCAGAAAAATGTATTCACTGGTTGTAAGAAGCTCCTTTTCTAATGATTTTTAACTTTAACAAAGCTGTGTGATTCATTTGATGCTGGTTGGCCACTGCACCTCATGTCCCTGAGCTGTCCAGGGGGCTTAGTTTAACATAGAGCCGCAGTATGTTTGAGATATTGTTTCTCATTAGTAATGGACAGAAAACTTAAATTTAAAAAAGCGTAATACTGGAAAATTGATGCAATATCTTACTTTATGATTGTTCTTTGTTAATAAATGTTCTTTTCTAACCAGTCTTTATCAAATAAGGAAACACTACTCTGTTTTTAATAACCATTAATCTGTTTGTCTGTTGATAATAAGATAAGAAAGATAATAAGAAATTATAAGAAAGATTTGAAAAAGCAGCAAATTTCTGCTCCCTGTTCCCTGAAATCACTTCACTCTCAACCACTTTGGAGTTTCTACTCGCTGCTCCCAGCATGCTCTCTGCTCATTGTGAAAGAAAACAACCTTAACATCTCCTCATTACAGAGATAATAGTGGCTGTCTTGCAGTTGCATTTCACAACATGAAGCAGGAACTTGAGACTTCTGTTGAGGCTCTTATTGCCTGTTTCGATGATCTGACCATCAGCCTGTTAGATGAATCCAAAAAGAAAACAGGAGGACTGGCTGCCGTGGCTGCACTCATGGTTTTCTTCTTCACACCGTCTCTGTCAGTCAAACAAAACTGCAGCATCGTGTCTGTCAGAGCACAGTCAGAGTTTGGCTGAACTTTAGTTCTTTATGTAAGTCATCATTATAGAACAGTTCTATAACTTTAAAGGGAATTTTTCTTTGGTCAAACTATCAGAATATCCTTAAAAACGGAACATTTTCCAGAAGAATTATCAAAATGTCCTCCTTTGAGCAGGGATAGTGGACTGGTTGTTGGCATAGGTTCAATTTCATGCATATTTCCATGGGTCCGAACACTGAAGGTGCAGGATTCATAACGTTTTGACATCCTTTTAAATTCTTTCTCAGGCTTTTAGTAAATGTCTTTCCCACAGACGCTGCAGGCCACTCACTTAACATCTCCTGAACTGAGTTTGTGCCTTCCTTTTGTTGAATGCACACTGAATTTTATGCTCAGCATTTAGTGACGCTGTCAAGAATTTCATGTGAAATAAACATGCGCTCATGTTGTGTGTTTTCACCAGGCTGATTCAAAACTGAGGGAAGAGGAGAAACGTGCGCTGAGATACCTGGAGACGAGACGCGACTGCAACTCTGTACAAGCAGTGAGTGTTACACAGAGGTTGAGTGGAATATTTTGTTTTGCTGACAATTTTACAGGTAATTAAGTAAAAAAGAAGCAACTGTCAAAAAATTCAAAATCACATCTTTTTTCAGATCAAACTAATCAAACATGAGATTGATTTCAGTGTCTCATCTGACCTGAAAACAAAAAAAGACGTGAATTTCCCCCAAATGATTTTGATCATGAATGAACATAACTCTAATGTGTGTCTGCTGTATTATTTTCCATCTGTTTTTCTTTTCAGTTAATGGAGTGTTGCGTCAATGCACTAGTAACATCATTCAAGGAGACCATCTTAGCTGAGTGTCCAGGCATGATCAAACGAAATGAGACAGAGAGTGAGTACGGCAGGACCGCTCCCACCAAAGGCTCGGCAAGCTCAGGTTTGCACCAGGAAAAAGCCCCGACCGAACCATTTTGTCCACATCTGAACACCTGTAGAGCATCCATCTGTGTTCTCACCTCTCCTCTTAGATCCATGTGTGACGACTCACTGAACACAGTGTCACTAGTCTCTCAAAAACTGGACTAAATCTGCTCAAAAATACTTCCTGTTTACATTCCCCCAAGTTCGTCTCAGTTTAGTCTGATAGTAATAATAATAATAATAGTAATAGTTTAAAACTAGTAGACGATGACAGGCGATTAAAATCTATTCAGACTTTTTCTCAAATGAGCTCATGCAGCATTGATGATTTAAGTGTAAAATACTGTAACAAATGATCGTAAAGATTTGATTTGTGTTTATATTGAAAAGCATTTTTACGACTAAGATGTCTGCTCGTTGTCTGGCTGCATTAACCACCTGTCATTATTTTTGTTTTTATAAATCTCTGATTGTGTGTGTGTGTGTGTGTGTGTGTGTGTGTGAGAGAGAGTGAGTGTTGAAGTCTGTGCTCTTGCACTTTGATTGAACAAATGGACGACGGGCATCCACACTAATGGTTTTATAAAGAAGCATTTAAATGAAAGCTGGTGTTCAGTACATCAGCTTGGCACTCTGAGACTGCAGTGCTTCAGTCTAATGCTAATCTGAATTTTAAATTTGTGATTTATTAAAACAATAAGCATTAATTTCCTGTGATCAAAATCATTGTGTGTCCTTCAGTTTGTTCCGTATGCCTTTGCTTCATTGTGGACTTGGCTGTGGCTCAGTGTCTTCATGTTATTATAACAAAGCTTCTGTCTCATCTCAGAGTTGCACCTGATGTTCTCTCTGATGGACAAAGTGCCGAGTGGCATCGAGCCCATGCTGAAGGACCTGGAGGAGCACATCATGAGCGCCGGCCTGGCAGACATGGTGGCTTCAGCAGAGACCATCACCTCTGTGAGTGTCTCCTCTTGCTGTCTTTCTTCTTTCTTTCCTTCTTTCTTCCTTCTTTCCTTTCATTCCTTCCTTTCTTTCTTTCATTCCTTCCTTCCTTCCTGTCTTCCTTCCGTCCACCCTCCCTCACTCCCTCTTGCTTTTTCTTTCTTTCTTTCTGTCTTTCTTTCCTTTTTGTCTTTTTTCTTTTTCTCTTTTACTTTCTTTCTTTTTTCTCTTTGCCTCTTTCTCTCTTCCGTTTTTTCTTTATGTCATGTTTTTTCCTTAAACCTGACCATTAACTGGACTGCATTCATGTCGTGTTTCTTGTTTGTTTGTCTTTGTTTTGCCTCGGCAGACAGTCCATTTTGCTGTTTTCCTCTCATTCATTAAAGCACCAACAGAAAGGGCAGCAAGTCTTGTTTTGATGGATTGATATTTGGGTTTCGATTTTGAAATGAGTGGTGGCCTGGAAATGAAAATGTTACCAACCTTTCCTGGGCACTGATGCATCAAATTGTTTGACATTTTCTGACCTTAAGATGCAGAATATGTAAGACAGAAGCCCCATTGGTTTTACAAAATAATCCCAGCTCGAGATCTTCTTGATAGTTTTTTGTGGAGCTTTCAACAACCTCACAGATCAGCAGTAGAAGTTGTTGAGTGGACTTTGAGCTCAGATCATTTCCAAGTTTAAAAATGAACTTTCACACTCATCACAAACGCTTCCATTGTCTGTTCTTTGTTTCAGGACTCAGAGAAATATGTGGAGCAGCTGCTCACCCTGTTCAACCGCTTCAGTCGGCTGGTTAAAGAGGCGTTTCAGGACGACCCGCGCTTCCTGACAGCGAGAGACAAAGTGAGCTCAACTCAACTCTGAAGTGTCCATAACAACATACTGACACTGAAGATGCTCTTAATCTGAACGCAGTCCTGTTTTTTAAACTTCTTTGCAGGCGTATAAAGCTGTCGTGAACGATGCCACAATATTTAAGTTAGAACTTCCCATGAAACAGAAAGGGTAAGAGACGCTCCTTGTGTGAAATTCAGTTTTTTGCTTTGAAAGATGATGACATTATGTCTAACTGCACTGGCTTTCCTCACCGGTTCACAGGGTCGGTCTGAAAACACAACCAGAGTCCAAGTGTCCAGAGCTGCTGGCCAACTACTGTGACATGCTGCTGAGGAAGACTCCACTGAGCAAGAAGCTCACCTCTGAGGAGATCGAGGCCAAACTAAAGGAAGTGGTGCGTATGTTGTTTGTCTTTATTTGGTTAGCACTGAAAGTGGAAATATTGTTAAGGTGACAGGGTGGTAGGAGGTCATTCTAAACATGTTTTGACTTCAGATTGTAGAATTATATATGACGCTGTCTTAAAGGGATAGTTAGTGTTTTTTTTTTTTTTTGGGGGGGGGGTGTTTGTGTGTTTAGTTTTTTAACCTGTCTTACCTGCAGTAGATAGCGGTCATCTCTTTGTATGGAGAAGCAGCGTGGTACACTAACAGGAAACAGAGCATAATATTACTGTAAACAGCACAAATAGCAACATGTCTTTTAGCCACCAACAAGACCACACACCTAAAATATATAAGTACAATTTTAAGACTGTTAGCACATTCCATTGCTGTCAGACAGCCGTTTTCTTAGCGACTACATTCCCTCACCTGTCCAGTGTTTGTATTTATAGGCACAACAGCAGGCAGTCCCAAAGCAAACGACTGTCTGACAGCAATGTGAAGCGCTAACAATCTTCACACCTCAACTATTAGGGGTGTATCGATACATCCAGTGTATCAACACATCAATTTATGCTCCAGTGATCACTCAGTTGATACTTGTGTAACTTTTTCCTGAAACCAAAAGTCACTTGGCATCATTTGGGCCTGATTTTATTTGCACGTATGTGATCAGAGTAAAGTGGAAATTTGGGGTTTGGAGACTGAGTGCTTTTCTTTTAATGTGACTGTCAGTAATCATCTGTTTGTTCTTGCAGCTGTTAGTGCTGAAGTACGTCCAGAATAAAGACGTGTTCATGCGTTACCACAAAGCCCACCTGACCCGACGACTCATCCTGGACATCTCAGCAGACAGCGAGATCGAGGAGAACATGGTGGAGTGGCTCAGGGTAAGACATGGTGGATGCCTATATGTGTTGTGAACAATCTGAGAAATTCTTTTTAATTGCCTCAGAAACGTTGAGTTTAGCTAAATCATTAGAACTAGAATAACTGAGTTTGTGTTTAATTACCAGTAAAAACCATCAACCTGTGATGTCATGTGTTCTAACAGGAAGTGGGAATGCCAGCTGACTATGTCAACAAGCTGGCGAGGATGTTTCAAGACATCAAAGTGTCAGAGGACCTCAATCAGTCTTTCAAAGAAATGCATAAACACAACAAGCTGGCTTTACCAGGTGAGAGGTGAAAGTGCTGTAACCTCTGTGAGCTCTGACGGTTCAGAGTCACTGAGGTGTTTGTTTGTTTCTCTGCAGCCGACTCGGTCAACATAAAGATCCTGAATGCTGGAGCGTGGTCAAGGAGCAGCGAAAAGGTTTTCGTCTCTCTGCCTACAGAGCTGGAAGATTTAATACCAGAGGTAGAAGATTTCTATAAGAAGAACCACAGCGGCAGGAAGCTTCACTGGCATCACCTCATGTCCAACGGCATCGTGAGTGGAACAGAAACACACAAACTGACTGCATGAGACTTGGGAAACTGTACAATTGGCTTCATCTGCAATTGCTGTTGAGCACAGCTAAAGAAGTGTTAATATTGAACAGGATTTGTCAAATAAATAAAATAACATAAAGGATGTTCTTAAGTCTAAATAAGCAACTCTTGCTAAAAAAAAAAAAGGTGTAGCTTCGTTAAACCGTCTAGATCTTGTGAGCTTCCGTTTCTGTCGTGCTCTGCGATCAGTCTGGACAGGCTCCATGTTAAGAGTTTTAACAAGCACCAAGAATGGTGCAAGCCGATCAGTGTCTCCTGAGGAGGGTCTGCTGGTAGCTATGGCGTGGTTTTAGGTGCGTTGACAACGAGAAGCGTACGTGGAAGTACGTCGAACAATGGCAGCGGTTCCTGAACAGGTTAGTGTAGATGCTGCTAACATGAGGTCTATCAAAACTAGAAAGTATTTCTTCATTAAAGGAAGAGCAAAGAACGACACTGAAAGCTTGTCTTGATAGAAAAGATGTTTCGGCTTTTCTCCCGACTGACTTCGGTGAGCGTTCTATTTACCAAGTGGTTCTGCGGGTCATCAGGTTTGCTCATTTGATTGGTCGAAGTCAGTCCGTGATAGACTGTGACAAACAGATGGTTTATCCAATCACGTGCCAAGTATTTTTCAAAGTACCTGCAATTTTCTTTTTCTTTCTGTTTTTTTGAACTGTTTATTTTCCTTTTTAACAAAATAGAACATTGCTGACATACAACAATTTATGAAATGACTACTACTACTACTAATAATAATAATAGATAAATGAATGAATCAATGAATGAATGTATAAGTGTATAAAGACGGACATTCTTTGCAGAGCAGGGTCAATGACATGACATATTACCACATCCCATATCAATTAGTTAAACAGCCAAATACATTGTAACACAGTTCCACCTACGGTCAAAAATGTCCATTTCCACCTGTAGACTTGCCGATAATCTTTCCATTGTGTAGACTTGTTTAAGTCTGCCTGCAATTTTCCAAACTGTTCCCAATGGAACCTTCCCAGATGCTCCTGTGCAACAGAGCGTCTGGCTTGTCAGATTTAAAAAA
>JAPXVT010000007.1:30547162-30560011 GCA_029823135.1 Acanthurus reversus | reverse complement strand
GATTTCATGCCTTCACCCTAACACAATGAAGATGGTTTCATTGGCATGCTGATTGCATTTTTAAAATTTTAACAAACCAAGATGAACATGTTATTTCATAAACTCCTGTTTACTCAGAAAATGCTGCTGATCAGCTGTAAACTGGCTTTTACAGATTTTTTTAAATTTACTGCAGTAGTAAATACAAAATGTTTATCTAAGGAGATCGCATTAGAGCTCTTCAGGGATATTCTATTACTCTTTGTAATCAATTCTTCTGTCATTTAATGTTTGACTGTAGATAGATTACAGATTCCCTGTAATATATCTCTACTATTTCTCCACTCCACCTTAATATCTGGGTTGTTTTTTTTTTCTCAATTTCTCTTTCTGTTTCTACTCCATTCCAGACGTAGACCTTACGGACCTATTATGGACAATGACTTCATAACTGAAGGAAGCTTCACCAATCCCGTGTATGATCCTTGAAAACAAACTTTTGAGCTCTGACCCAGGAGGTGATCCCCTAAATCAAAAGGTCTCAGTCTGCAGAAGGAGATGTCCTGATCGCTGTGTTTTTAGTGAGTGCATTATAAGTTTAGGACAGTTCCGCTTTCTAACTGAGATGTGCGACCTGATAGCTTGATTGCGCTCAATTGCAAAATGCTAAACAATTGTGAGATTTCAGTTTATTTTCATTGAAGTAGCCTCAGAAAATAAATGTACCATTTTTTTACTCAGGTAGTATTGCACACGGCTCAGGCTGCAAAGATACAGCAAATAATCTTATTACCATAAATGTAAAGTCTCAGGTTTAGTCACTGTGAAAACAAGCGTGTTTATCAGTGGCATCATAAATCACACAGAATGTGGTTAAAAAGTGTTTTCTGATATGTACAAAGAGGAGTTCATTATGTCAACCAGAATGCTTTAGTGAAAAGAGTAAGATGTCTTTTTTTTCTTCTTCTTCCTTTTTCTTTTAAAATCTGGAAATGCTAATTTTTGATAAAACATGCAAGTTGCAAAAAAAAAAAAGATTTTTCAGGACACAAATATTTTTTTTAATTATGAATTGTTCTCTCAGCACCCGTTGAGCTACTTTTCTCTTAGTTACACTATGATCTGAGCCTTCTGTAGTTAAAGCAGATACATTCAGATTTTTAAATATTCAGTTCACCAAGATAGCAAGCAAGTTCAAATCTTAGACTACACTTGTTTAGAAATTACCCGCTTTTACATAAACCTTTAGGTCATGTAGATGGGAGGAGGTGAAGCTATTTCAGAGGAAATGAAAATTGTGAGGAATTGCTACAAAGGATAGTAATGACACATGACTGTCTTAAATTTTCTTTGGTGGTTCAACAGTTTGGTGGGTCTGAAAACCAAAACAAGAACAAAATATTAGAAAAAATAAATAAATAAGGATAATGAAAATGTTACAATAAAACAATTTTCTGTGTGGCTTGCATGTGATTTTGAGTTTTTTTAAACTGTTTTCGTTGGAACCAGTAGTCTTGTCAGTTGATTTGGACATTTTTAAGCACAATAGGCTAAGGCTTGCTTTTACATAGCTTTACAAGGCATTTAAAAAAAATTATATGAGCTTGAAAAAAGAGAAGTTTTAGGAGACGAGAAGGGGCAACATTTGCGTAAGAAACCATGAAAACAGGAAATAACTTGAAGAAAATTCAAAAGGTTATCTTCATACATTTTCGAACTAAGTATGTAAATCTTTGTTTTGAATGTGAAAAATGAAGATGATTGTTTCAATAATATAAACTGAATTGTGCAGAGGTTGAGAAAGACTGGCTCAAGCCCCTTATATTCATCTTGCTGAAGTTTCTCTTAGCAAAATTACTGAATCCCCTCACAATCTCTGTGGGGACCAAAAAAACTAATTCTTCACAGGGAAAACCTCTATTACATTACATGTGACCTTGATCAATTGTGGGGCAGAGAACTGCATCTCTCTCATACCTTATCACAACTACTATTTGAGTGAGTTTTAATTTTTATATTGAATGTAAAGTTTTCCATGTGATGTAACTGTGCTTAATAGGTCAGCCAGGCTGCTTTTCTGATTGTAATTTTCCCCTCCCTCAGTATTTAAACTAGTGGGGTTTTTTTGTTTGTTTGTTTGTTTGTTTTGCATTCAGGTGATGAATAATGTGACAGGTTTGATGCTTTTACCTTTTTTGTGATATGACTGTGTTATGTTGTTAGTACAGTAAAAATGATAGTTCTAACTTTAGTACTAAATGAAGTACTAAGGTGTGATGGTCATTTACAGAGAACTCAGGGACAGATATTGTCTATAGACACAATGATGATGAATGGCATGTGACAAATATATGCTCAAAAAAGCACTTTGATGCTTCTTTAACTATGTCATGTCTCAATATGGGTGGCAGCATCAGTCTGTTGGTCCACAGCTTTGGTCCAGACTGAAATATTTCAAAAACAGTGGATGTGTTTCCATGATGTTTTCTGCAGACATTCATAATGACCAGAGGATAAAACTCAATTACTTTAATAATCCTCTAACTGGGGCGCCTGGTGGTGCAGTCGGTAGAGCAGGCGCCCCATATACAGAGGCTAAGTCCTCGCCACAGCGGACCCCGGTTTGATTCCACCTGTGGCCCTTGGCTGCATGTCATTCCCCCTCTCTCTCCCCTGTTTCCTGTCCACTCTTTGGCTGTCCTGTCCTGAAATAAAGGCACAAAAAAGCCCCAAAAACATCTTTAAAAAAAAAAAAATCCTCTAACTTTTCTTCTGGAGTCATCATGAGGTTGACATTTGTGCTTTTTAACTGAATGTGACATTAAACAGACCACATTCCTTATTGGATTGTCTGCTTTGCTTGCTTGATGGCTTACCCACTAACTATCATTTTTAGATATAAAAGAAGCATATATTTCAGACTTATCTGGTTCCAGCTAATCATGTGTAAGGTTTGCTGCTTCTCTCTATTATTTCATTGTTAATGAAAAAACTTTGAACAGTCAATTACAGAAGAACTAATCAACAGATTGATCAATCATGAAAAATAGGAAAAAATTAGTTGTGGTTTTGGGGCAAACAGCTGGTCAAATGGACATCATGTGTATCAGCTAGCACTGACATTATACAGCCCCTCTGCTACCAAGGTTGAAAAATTCCAAAAGTATATTGTTAGCTTTGACCAGCAAGGGACATCTGGATGTCTACATGCAGGAGGAAGGATTTCCGCAGGTCAAAGGATGTAACTTTTTTGCCTTCTTTTACTGAAGAGAATGCCAACAGTTTTACAGATGCACTGGATGTGTGATGCTCTAACTTCAGTGCAGATGAACATTTCTAGTCCACAAAGAGCCAGCAAGCGATCACAATGGTAACATCCTGTCGAAAATTGGAAGTGAAGCTCAACTCTCTGCAACCTATGTAGATCCAGATCTTGTAACTTGGGACAGAAACCTTTCTTTTTTGTGTGGTCCCTCACATAGACTAGGTCTCCCACATTGTAGCTGTGTTGCTGAGCTCATAAGTCATGAGTCCTCTTCTGCCGGTGCTGAGCTGCATGAAGATGCTGCCAGGCCATCTCATGGACCTCTTCAAGGCTCCTTCCCAGTTAATGCACATACTCTGTTGGTTCTTTTTCACCGTGCTAACATTCTGCCACCTCTAGCCAGATGTCTTGTGGCTGGTGGACTTTTCTTCCTAGCATCAACTTGTTGAGAGTGAAGCCAGCACTAGAATGCTGTGCACTGTGGCATGCAGTGTTTAGTAGAAGTAGGTGTTCATCCCAGTTCTTCTGATTTTGATCCACATAGTATGGTACGGTGTTGTCCTGGTCTTGGAGATCTGAAAAAGCTGGCAAATATTCCTGAATAGCTTGCTTCCAAAGTTACAGCCCTGGTCTGTGTGCAGCACTAATGAAGCTCCAAAACGTGAGATGAAGTCATTTACCAGTGTTTTAGGAAATGTTTCTGCTCCTTGGTCTGGGATTGGAAACGCCTCCACTCACCTGGTTAATTGGTCCATGATGACCAAAATGTACTTGTTTCCAGAGGACAAGATAGGAAATGGACCTAAAACATCAAGGTGCTCCAGCCTGATAAGTTTGCAGCTCGGCTCTTTGAGTGGAGCTTTTTGACTTCTAGGTTCTGGAGCTGAGGACATCTTTGGATGTTTTTGTGAAGATCACTCCCAATGCTGTCCCAGTGGTAACTCTGCCAAAAGTGCTGCAGGGTCTTTACCTCTCCTAAATGCCCAGACTAAGGAGGGCCATGACAAACCTGCATGACTTAAGTTTGCAGTGAGGTAGGGACAAGTAAAAGCAAGGATGAGTTATATCTGTCAGCATTCTCCCAGTGGTAATGTAGCACTCCCTAGTGAAGTTCTATCTGTGGCCGCACTCCCTGGTGAAGTTCTATCTGTGGCCAGCAGAACCAGTATTTTTTCATGCAGATGATTAGAAGAGTCATGGACAATTGAGAAAATCCCTTTTTAAGCAATAGCAAGGTTTCTTCTAAGATCTTGGCTGTTTTTCAGAAACATTATTGCTAAGCTAATACATTAAAGTCACAAACTGGGGTTAGCTGACACCAGCATCAAGTTGAGAAACATGAATCTGAGGGACATTTTATATCACAATTTATAGTGTATTTCGTTGATTGGACTGTTAAAGACCAAGTCAAGTAGACCTTGGACACCTTCTAACTCACACATGGTACATTCATGAATGCCAATTCAGACATATTGTCTAATTTCTGTCAGCATTTGTGCCATTGTCATAGCTGTTAAACAGTGCCTGCAGCTGAACCTGTGCCACATCGGATGAAAAGACCAGTCTGATGAGTTGAAATTTGCATTCCTGGATAACTGCACGAACTAAACCAATGCAGGAAGACTACAAAAGCTCATAACTTAAAACCTTTTAGCACAATAACTGCAGTGCATGTAACAAAAGCTATAAGACTCATTTCCTTCAACATTAGGCCACAAACTTATCAATCAGCCTTCTAACTTTTTCTAAAGACAACTACACATGCAAAAACTGAAATATTTCCACAAGTTAGGTGCAAATAATCAGTGTTTGACTGATGTAGCAGCTGGTGAGCTAACATCTAGTTAATGACAGAAGCTAGTTCAACAATCTTTGAGCACAATGTCCATTTACCTTAAAAGCACATTTGTTTGATTTTCTTTTGTTTTTAATTATGTAGTTTGTGTAAATTAATACACTGATACTTTGTTAACTTGTTATGTACTCTGTGTATTCATCAAGTGGACACGGAAGAGGTTAAGGCTGACAAGGAGTGAATTAGCATTCATGAAGGTGCCATTTTTTGTTTCTTGACAATTTTAGCTTCTCCTTGGTCATCATCGATTTACATTCTGGAGTTTCTCTTCAACCTGAAACCTTATTTTACTTGGAGGTTTCATGTCAGGTTTTCAGCAACAACCAGCTGTGATATTCAGTAGCTCCTTGTTGTTTTATTTGTATCGATGTTGCAAAGAAATATAACTGCTAACATGCAACCTGACAGCTTTTATGTGTGGGAGCACTTGGGGTTTAAAGTCACTAAGTCACTGACGATCCCTCAGTGAAAGCAAAGAATTGAAGAATACATTAAACTAAAAAAGGCAATCCTCTTCAAGCTTCTACTCATGTGCCACAGCAGTGCCAAAAAGTCGATTGATCTGTTAAAAATGATGCTTGGTGGGTGATAGAAGTCAAACTGCTGCACGCTGTAAAGATGTTTGCAATGTAACTTCTGGACAATTGAAAGACAAGTGATGTTTGAGTGTTTTGTTTTCAGCTAAATGCCTTTTTTATTTTCATCTTTGTCATTACGTGACTCTCATTGCTTTGCTATGGTTACTCATTATAACTGTTGCAAATTGTGATTCTTTGCGAAAAGTGTTATGGCTTTCACTGTTAACCACACACGCACACACACACACATACACACTCCAGCAATGAGACTAACCAGGCTTGGTTGGAGTTTATGGACCTTGTCTGGTTATTTTGACAGATGCTATAAAGCTTATCGTTTTTCTGTACATATTTTCCGCCAAAGCAGGTTTTAAGAAAACAAAACCATTCGAATGAAGCTGAACTGCTCAAAAAAGGTGGTGACTTTTGTACGAATCCAAAAATGCCAGTGCATGTAGCAAAACCGCTTCAAATCCGCTTGCACCATCACAAATCACAGAAAATATATTTTTTTGTTTCTCATAGTGTTGTGAAACATAAACCGCTGTTGCTACTTTGATAAACATACTGTGCAAAGTAGGAGGCTTATGTTGCACACTTGCATGCATCTCAACAGTATCCAGTTTTCTTATATTTTGTATTCAGTAACCTGCAGTATACAGTATGTGTATAAAAGTAGCAGCAATTTGACTTATCAGTTATCATTATTGGATCCATGTTTTGATGGATGTTGTGAAGTATACGCTGAACGTTTATTTCAAGAGGGAGATGTTCACTACTTCTGGTGATCAGCAGGAATACTTGGAGGAATCAAATAAATTATTCACCATATTCGTAACTCAGTGATACCTTGTGTGAATTATGGCCATGTCTTCTAGTTTGTCTGCAAGATTTAGCATAATACTTCAGGTTTCTTTTTCTTTTTTTTTAGAGATATGGAGAAAATAAATATTTTGGAAACAATGTGTCACAAAAACAAAGTTAGACATTTTGCTTCATCTTGTGTTCAAGCATCTGAATTCTTAAGGCGTGACAGGCATCATGAGGATCTTAAAAGTTATGAGTCAGAACATATCACGCCTTTTAGTCATGTTTTGTATCCTTTTTTCCAAACAATAAGAGAGGTTTACTAAAGAAGTCAAAGTTGTGATACAAAACCACAATCTCATGATCTGTTTGGCTGATTGCAGCCAGTTAGACCACTCACAATGCCAGCAGCCAATGCACCGTGATGGTTAAATTTTAAACCATTGAAAATGAATCTGCAGTTAACGTGCATTTTGAGCTGTGGTGGAGATCTGCATGGATAACGGATCAACTACAATGTGTGTTATGTAACTAAATACCTCCCTAATATCTCTATGAAAATGGAAGAAACCTTTAGCATCGAGCCAACAAGGTATCATTGGACTACGAACATGTAGAATAAGCAAAACTGAAAAATATGTAAGAAAAGAAAGCAGCTCTGAAAAGAATTTTGTAATTATTTAATGAGGCTTTTTCCTCGTTTCTCGGCAGAACAATGACATGATCGCAGTTGAGGTTTGCTTGCCTTTTGATCTTATAGCTCGTCAGCTTAGATACGCTGCATGTGTCTGATGTTACAGGACACTGGTGATGGAGCTCCAGAAAAGATGCACCAGGTTGTTTATCTCAATGACAGCATTTTAAAGACTGTACTGAATTCGACTCCATCATACCAGGTCACCAGATATCTTCTGCATTCTTGTCATTGACATTTTTATCTAAGATCGAGTCTTGTCCACTCAAGGAATGAGCTTGTGATTCTTCTTGTATTTTTCTGCTGATGTTTATTAACTGGAGACTGGAATACCTACTGCATGGTGACACTTCTAGAAGATGCTACGGTCTTTATAAACAAGTATCTTTTATTAGTATTTTATAACCTTGTTAATTTTATATATCCACTTTACCCTGCGTTCCAAACTGGTATGTTTACTGATAGCTAGGTTTCAGAGAGCTGTGCTGTATGTTCTGTACTGTGTGCTTGTCTGTGTGTTGTTCTTTTCAGCGTGAGCTTTCCTTTTTCTTTCTCAATGCGTGTTCGTTGAATTTAGTTCTCGGTTTCACTGTGGTTATTTTATAGCTACAATCTGAAATTAATTTTTCTTTTGTATTTAATGTCAACTTGTGGCATGACTTTGAAATAAAACAGCAAAACCATATCTGAGTTTGTCATTATTGAAGTCTCTTGAGGTACATCATCACTTTTTCTTTTTTTAAACAAACTTCACAAGAACTTGAACAGACAAAAAATTAAAAGCCCCGTCTCGTTTTGCTCTGCTTAGACGAGATTAGAGCAAAACAATAAAACATTTCTGAATATAAGTTATTATTAAAATATGTAAAAGCAAAACAAACTGATAAAAATAATGATCAAAAATAAACATAACCTTACACATGTAACACCTGTATATGGAAAGCTTGAATAATTGTACCATCCCACAGACAAAATAAAGTGTTTGCATGTTGTTACACTTTTACCTTGTCGTTTAGGGATAAATATAACCTCTTTTCTGTGAAACATTGCCAAAATGAATTTCTTAGTATTTAAATGTAAGTTTACTTTGTTTGCTATCATAGTTTAGCATGCAGCGTGCTAACATTAGGTCATGAACTGTAGGAACGAACAGAAAAAAGAGCTGAGGCTGTTGGAAATGGTGTTGTGTGAAGGTATTTGATCATAAAACAAAGCATTTGACAGATTAGCGATGAGCTGGATGAGGTTTGCCACATATCTCAAGTAAAAGCAGAACTGCTTTGGAAAGAGATGTTGCTGTCTCCTTGAATTATATAGAATGAAGTTAGAAATCTCAGAGTGTTTGGCTTATAAAACCAAAACTTGTCTTCATAGAGAGATGCTTTCTAAGGTAAGTGAGAAAATAATTTTCTCTTGTAATTTCTATGAACTGACCATTTAAAATGACCTAGCATACGGAAACAAAGGAAGCACTTGGAAATCATGACCTGGGTCACCTCCCTCTCCACCTCACAGCCGGTCTCTGTATCTGCCACCAACAGGCTCCGCCTCCCAGCTAATCAGGATCAGCAGCCATGAATGAGACACAGCGAGAGTCTGGAGAGCCCTGACACTGACCCAGACATCAAACTCTGCTGCATTCGCTGAAGCACGCACAGGAGGCCCGCAGCACAAGGACGAACGCAGGTGAAGGCCAGAGGAGAAGTTTTAAACAAAAAACGGAGAGTGACAAACACAGGCGAGAGCAGAGAGGTCAACCTCCAGCTTCTTCACAGTCCTGCATCACCTTCATTAACCATCCTGTCAACTCTTCAAACCTTTCCAGGAACCACAGGACAGAAAAGACCAGGAGGAAGACGAGTGGTTAGAGGTGAGTGCAGCAGGTGGACGTCCGTCAGGCCTGAGGGCTTTTTCTGCAGCCAGGCCGCAGAGCTGCTGCTCTGCTGTAGCTTTAAACCAAAGCCTCTTACTGCACCTCGTCCTGTGCCAGCACTTAGAGGAACCATTATGTTCCCTTCGAGTAAGCAGTGGAGTTGACTGAAATGTGTTTGTTTGTTGAATAAAACCTGAATGGTTTCTTTGCTCCCAATTTAGATTCTATCAGAGATTAAAAAAATCTTTTTAGATAAGTCAACAGCTCTGAGTGTCTCCTGACAGAGAGACAGAGATGGCAAAGACAGTGTTTCATTTAAAGATGTCAGCAGGAAATACAGGAGTGATGAGCAATAACAAAGTACAAATACTTCAGTTTCTGTATTTGCATAGACTTTTCAGGTATCTTTACTTGAGTATTTATTTTTCTGACTTTTTACTTTTCCTCTCTACATGTGAACACAATTATCTGAACTTTCTCCTTGTTACATTTTTCAAACAGGCTCGTTACTTTAGTTTGAGTGTTTTTCTCTTTTTGGCTGCGCTCAGGACGCTTAACCAGCCAGAAATGTCGCTATTTGACATTCTGGGAATGAGACTCAACAATCAACTCATTTTGTGGTGCGTTTAGGAACAGCTCAGACAAATCCTACTGATGCTACCTTTAAGTTTAGTTGTCTTTGCTTTACGTTAATGTAACATGAGGTTCAGTTAGCTTTGCACAGAAGTGGCTGGTAGAAATGTCCTTCAGAGGGAAACTTTACATTTTTATACTTTGAGTACGTTCCAAAAATGTACTTTACGAATTTTACTAGAGTAAAGAAGTTGAGTCAGTACTTCTGCTTTTACCAGAGTTTTTTACTTTACACAAGTATCTGTACTTCTACTTAAGTAAAGAATGCTTGTACTTTTGCCACATCTGGCAATGACTATATTATGTAGATCATAAAGGCAGGGCTGCAGCTAATATTAAGTTACTGTTTTCATCAAAAAAGAATCATACACTGTCAAATGTCAAAAACTTTAAGGAAGTGTTAGCATCAGTTTCTCAGATCCCGCTGTGATTTCTTTTGTTCAGACAAAAGCCCCAAACCTAAAGATATTTAGACCGTCTCAGTGAGTTATGACAAAAGCATCAAATCTTCTCATTTGAGACACAGAAATATCTTGAAGTTGCACAACCCAGTGAGTCATTTTACATAAGCTATGCTGACCATATAATGAACTAAGTATTATGACACTTTCTGGTTTGGTTTGGGCCTCACTATTGCTGCAGCTGAGCTCAGAAAAATGTGAATTAGCCTTAAACAAAGCAGCAGTTCAACACAACCACGTCTCCCCCCCGAGCTGCAGAGTGTCACTGATAATTCTGCTGAAACTGATCCACTGCAGTTATGATCATTCAATCAGACTGACATGTCTGCTGTAGAGTTTGCTGCTGCTGCTGCTCTCTTCAAATAAAACCTCCTCGTCAGGTAGCTGGAGTTTCATTACAAAAAAGAAGAAAAAAGACAGGTGGAGTTTTCTTAAAGTACTCATTCAACATTTTGAAAAATGCTCATATTAGACCGCCTGGAGAATTTTAGACGAGCCTGATGCCACTTGAATGTCTCTGATAACTATGAACCAACAGCCTGCAGGTGTTTGTGTTCAAGAGAAACAGCTTCTTTCTTGGTCGGTGTAGCGTGCACGGTGGAATTAGTGCTCCAGTTGACTACAACACCGATTGGACATCCACATAGAATGTGGCAGATTTTCCCTTTGCTGAGCAGTTTAGGTGTTGATAGGTTGTTTTGTTTCCTGTGGACAAAGTGAGAAAAACCTTTTCTTGCCCTTTTCAGTCTTTAAGCTAAGCTAACCAACTTCTGCCTCCAGCTTAATGTTTCACAGACTGACATGAGAGTGTGTTTAACTTTATCAGTTAATTCTCAACAAGGTTATAAAAAAGCAGTTACATCAAAATTAAATATTTCAGAATTCTTTTAAAAGTAAAAAAAAAAAAAGACTTTAACGAAGCAGTATTTAGTATGTCTATATTATTAGGTCTTTAAAGGAAAAGAGATATTTGGTTAAAATGTTATTTACAGCAGGTAACAAAAGCTGTGTGAGGAGCTGTGGAAAAACAGCTCCACAAACACAAATCTACAGTGTCGAGTAAGTGTGTAAGAAAAAAGCATCTTAATGAAGAAGACCAGCATAGAAAATGTTAAAATACAAAGAGCAGCTGTCTATAAATATGATTTTTTTTTTCTGTCTGTCCCTCCGTCTGCTATGATTTTTGTATTTGTTTTGGAACTATTATTTCTTGTCTGTCTTTTTTTTAGTCTCTTCATATTCGATAATAAACATTTCAGTTAATCAACAGGACTCTGAATGAATCCTTCTACAGGACCACATGAATGATGGATCGATGCGACATGATTTAAAGTTTATTTCCTAAACAGTTCTGTGTATAAGTGGAACAGATCCCTTATCTTTACAGTAAAAGTACTTTATATGCCTGTAAAGAAATCAGAATTGCATCAAACATAAAATTGAAATTCTAAAGTTCAGTAGAAAATGCACGACTTCTGCAATAACTGTGTTTTTGTTACAATACATTTTGTTTTTTGCAGAGACAGAAACGCTGAACTGATGGAAGACGTGAAAACATTAACATTTCTTGGTGAACGATGGACGCTTCACGCCTCTCTGTGCCTCTGAATCCCTGCCATGTGAGTCACAACTGCTACACATACAGTGCACATGCTTGTTAAAATAGCATTAAAGGCCACACACACACACTCAGATTAGCAGCCAGGCATTAGCAAGATTGCTTTTGGCCATTACATGAAAATCTCTGAGCAGGTCGACTTGGGGTCTCGTGAGCTGTGATGACGGAGAGTCGAGGATTTGAACTCTGAATCATCCGTTCACAAGTTTTCTCTGAGCGACGGATGTTAGTCTGATACTTCCTTCATTTCACATGAAAGTCTGTGAAACTGATGATGTCAGTTTGACTGTGTGGTGCATTCAGTGCTTGAATGTCTTAGCTGTTAGCATGCTAATGTTCATGCTAACCAACCGCATTATTTACACAAATAAATGGACAGTAGAAGATCAACAGGCAGAGGACGGATTAAGAGCTGTGAAAAGAACAGAGATATAGAGAAAATCTGTGAAACTACTCAGGCTGAGCGAAAAGCTAGCTTGGCATCTTAAGTGCACTCGTAATTATAATACTTAAGCTTAATCTAGAGTCCTGACAAAAGACAATACGGCAAACAATGGACAATAAATTTGTAAAAAATGATCTGAAAATCTAACAGGTTGCGCTTTACTAACATGACGTCGGGGTTTCACAACCTGTTCTCATCCATCATCCTGTTTTTATTGTGGTTCAGTTCACCACTTTGTTCCAGAATAAAGTATCTGATCAGCTGCTGGATGGAGAAAACTCTGCACACAAACCCTAACCCTAACCCTACGTCACTAAAGGATGAAGCAACATGTGGTCATTAAGCACCACCAGCAGGTCAAAGTTTCTCTTTAGTAATAAAATATTTGAACATCTGCCACACAGACAGCACCAGATGTTGTACATACTAAAATATCTCAACCTAACAGTTTGACGCATTATCTGTTCTTAATTTACAAAGAAGCAAAATCATGCAAAACAAAATACATTTACTTCAGCCTCAGTACTTTGTGTTTAGGTGCTAATTAGCCAATGTTAGCATGCTAACATGTTAACAAAAAGATGCTAAGTATAATACCTCAGGGCTAAGCTTAAGGTCATGTTAGCTGGCGTTCTGGTTGG
>JAPXVT010000007.1:30460095-30480313 GCA_029823135.1 Acanthurus reversus | reverse complement strand
ACCAGGTCACATGAGGTCAAATGAATGTAGATCTGCCATTTGAATTGAATGGACGTTTGACTGTGTCTGTCTGCAGATACTTCTCATCCTCACTCACCTGACAGTACACGTCAATCAAACTTTGACCAGTTCACTTGGGTCTGCCCTGGTATTTGAAAATAAAAGCCCCAAACTCCTTCAAAATAAAAGTCCTCATTTTAAAAAAATGACCCTAAAAGGCTTTCAAAATGAATATTTTATTAACATTTCACAGGCCAGAAGCCATGATCGGGCCTACCCGACGGGCCAGCGTGCGAGGTCCCGACCAACGCTGCTTGCAGCTTTAATTGTTTTTGTTTCATTGCAGGAAATCTAAGCTGCTCTGTTGCAGTTTCCACAAAGTTTCACATTTATTCAGACCTCATCATGTTTTTGCCATCAGGCAGCTCTTGTGCAACTCTGCTGTGTTTCAGGTCATTTATCTGTGGAAGAAAAAAGGACAGTTCAGATACTTATTGATTTACTAGATAATCAGTGACTGAGCTATATGTGGATTTTACAATTTGATTGCAACTTACTTACAAATATCTGTGCACTCGCACATTGTCAAACTGAAGTAAAAGTGCTGACAGGTTACATGTTTGAAAAATGTTCATCAGAATGGAGTAAAATGTTTATTTTCTGGTAATTTCTTACTGTATACCCAGTTTTTAAGTTCTGTCTGCTATGGCACGTGTTGTGAAGAGAATTAACAAGAAACCAACACTAAAATAGACTATATGGTTAATGTATAACTGAAGTCTGAGGAAAACAAACCTGTCACATTCACATTCATTACTTGCCAAAAAAATTTAGAGCTTTATTGTTGCCTTCTTCATTACCATAACCTGCCGCTGTGACGGTATTTTGGTCAAACGTTTTTTTCTCTTCGTAATTAGCAGATCTGCTTTGAACCTTCACTGATGTTTTGCAAATTAAATTATACTGATCATTCGAAAAAACTAAATCATGGTGTGATCGGCGATTCGCCTGAGCCAAAAAGCGTGATACCGTCATATTAACGGATTTTTTTTATATAATAAAGTCTAGTGATGTGTTACACATTCTAAACAAAAAGAACAGGAAACACTGAGACCTGGTTAACAGTAAACGTTAGAGCTTAAACATGAAGCTGATCATCACCCCAAACACATCGATGCTGGCGGCAGGCTCAGCATCTCTGGTGTCAAAGCAACATGTAGCGGTAGTTACCAAACCTCCAGGTAGGTTCTTCCTCCCGATCATCGACAGAGATGAAGCCGCAGTGCGCAGGTTGTCGTCGCTCACGGTCACCCGATATGAAGCCCGTGTCCTCGGTGGATGAGGTTACGTCAAGTTAGTCGGAGTTACGGACACGGACGGGTACCGGAAATTAAAATGCTTCGACCATAATATTTATTTTATTTTATTCTATCCTATTCTATTTTTATTTTTTATTTCTTTATTTATTGTGAAGAATTTATGTAACATCTCTGTATCGCATTAACGGACATCATGTCGTGAAACGGCTACTAGCGTTTTAGCATTTAAGCTAGCATAGCCATCTTGTAACGTCAGGCCTGCTTAATATTTATCATAGATACAGGAATTTTAAAGTGATTGAATAATTGTAGAGATCAAGTCTTTAAATTTATTAGGCAATTTATAGAGGGCTGTTGTGCATAGACAATATTTCAGAGGAAATAAAACACACAGTTATAATTTTACTAAAAGTGTGACTTAATTGTTTGTTGGGGAAACGTAAAAATTAAACTAAATACCTCCCTTATTTTGAAAATTGTAGCGGAAGTAAATTTATTGTAAATTCAGACGCTGTAGAGGCCTCTATCAGCGACTGCCGCCTGTTGCCTCAGTGATGAAAACACACCGTTATATCAGGGGAATCCTCAAGGAAAGATTTTTTTAATTTTTTCTTTATTCATTTATTTTAATGCTTCAAGGGAAGTTGGGTTTACAGGGAGGCATAAAAAAGTTAAAATGGTCAAATAAACACGTAAACATACACAAAAGAAATAAACAATCCAAAATGTAAAGAAAGAATATTAAAGTTTAAAGCATAACATAGCATGTGATGGATACACAACACACAAGACCAGTGGATAAACATTGTTTTTTATGACCTGCAGTTTTTATTTTGAAAATGCATTACATTAGCATTGTACTGAAGAAAAAAAATATACACACATATATACATACAGCCTGTTTCCAAAGACAACTAATCTGAATTCCACCACATCCAAACACAGAAAGAAGGGACGTCAATCAAAATACAGAGTAACCTTCTTATTATCATCTCTTGCCATTTCTCCATTCTCCTCCCCCTCTAGTTTACATACTTTGCAAATGAAGGAAAAAAACGTATAAAAATTTACAAACACAGCTAAAATGATTACGTGAAGTGACAAAAAAGCTATAAGGCAACTGTTTTGGAAATCATTCATTATTCATGCAAAACCATCATGTTCACAGCTTCTGAAGTGTGAGTAGCCTTTTTGCTGCTTTACCTTTAAATTATTTTTAATCACCTATATTTTTTTTAATCATGTTGACAAAATGAGCATTTTGAAGGTGTCGCTTGGGCTCTGAGTTTTACATTTGCGGCCTTTGTCACCATCTTCCAATCACTCTATCAAAAAAAGAAGGTTCTGTGCATAGTGCGCCCCCTGCTGGTGTCAAAATAAAACTTCAGTCTGCATCTGCAGGAATGTTGTTGCCCCTGAGGTGAGCCACTCAGCTGCTGTCAATCAAGACATATGCCCCGCCCCCGCCCCAACTAGCAGTGTGCATGAACAGCATTTCCTGTTACGACCTTCAAAATAAAAGACAAGCACTAACAACACGCATTGACTCTTTTGAGCATTATTACCTGGTGAGACTAAGGAATAGTTTTAATATTTTGGGAAATGATTTTTTCTGTTGTATACTGACAGATCAGGTCAGAAGTTTGACAACATTATCATGTTTTTGTACTACATTTGAAGCTACAGCCAGCAGACAGCTGGAGGACCTCCACCTGATGACCTAAGAGGCCTGATGAGATTATAATCAGAGAGCACGTCAGGAGTTTCAACAGATTATTAGCAGGATTTTTAGGATGATTTAGCCTTGAACATGTATGATACGCTTACATTTTTTAATGGAGCCTGTGTGCATTAACTGGCTGCTGCGTCTTGAAGGAGCAGGAGCTTTTGTTTGTATAAACAAGGTAAATAGAGCTTTACTGAAGTCTAACTTGCTTGAAATGAATGCATGGAACATTTACAGAGAGTCAGTTTGAGATATGAAAGAAAATAAGTTTTCATGTATTTTTTAGTAATAAAATGTTATTCTTTGGCTTTGACCTGAGATCAGGCTCATTCAATCCCAGCATGAAATTTCATATTACATCCACTGTGTGTGTGTGTGTGTGTGTGTGTGTGTGTGTGTGTGTGTGTGTGTGTGTGTGTGTGTGTGTGTGTGTGTGTGTGTGAAGGCTGTTATGGTCACATCTTTGGTGTCATAGCAACAATAATGTGACACATTCACACCAAGAGCCAAGGAAAGCTGCCTTATTATTCATCATAAACACGCCTTTGGTCATTTAAAGCTCATTTGGGAAGCTGCAAGGAAATGATCAGCACCTTTAAAACAGCACATGAGCAGCTGAGGGTCTGAGGGTTGGAGTAATCTGAGGAGAGAAATTTTGGGACAGGAGGTGTGACCTGAAACACACAACCTGTAACTGTGAACTCTGTTAATGTGCTGCTGTGCTGCTAGATTTTTAATTGTGTTTGACAGGTTGCTCTCAAAAATGGCCAACGTCCAATGAACTCTGGAAGAAAGTGGTTGGCAGCCCAAGTCAACAGAAGAAAGCAGCAGCAAGTTGCAGCAAGTTCTGACATATTTAAAGTAACATGAACACGAGTTCTTCTGAGTCGCTGACAGCTGAAAGCAGTAATCCTGGGGTTTGTCACATGAGCTCAAACTGACCTTCACAGACGCAGACAGCTAAAACTGACCCAAGACAAACGCTGCAGCTACAGCAGACAAACCAGCAGCAAGAAAATTCATTAAATCAAACAAGCAGCAGCTTTCAGATGAAGTTAAATCTGCAGAGGTCATCCGTGAGTCGAACTTCCCTCTGAAGTTCACACCAACACACTACTGATTTATTCCTCTTCAGCAGCCACATGGAGTCAGTCTCATGTGTTGTGTCATATATATTGTTTATGTGTTGAATGTGATCTATGCTGCAGTGAACAGAGGACCTCATACTTGGTATGTGGCTGAGTCAGTGTGAGACGAGGGCACAAAGGTCACGTTGTGTAACAGATACCACGCAGGCCAAAGTTCCCGCTGCTCCGGAGGTGAACACGATTAAACCAGATTATCCAAAACTCCTTGAGGACTTCAAAGAGTTTAACTGGTTTTTGGTTCATGTTTTGTAATGTTGTTGATAAAATTAAAATAATTGAAGTGTTGTGATTTTTACAACATTAAATACAAAAAATTACAGGCTGTTAATTAACACTTAACAACATCCCATAAAAAATATGTTCTAAATGTTGTTTGCTCAATAAAAGCACAAGTTTAAACACAAGTAATGACAGTCATACGTGTCACTTTTTCAAACAGATGTTTTAATAAAAAATATTTCACAATATATTACAAATGCATTTATATTATGATATTCCACAAAACCTCTCATCTCAAACACTGTATATTTTGCTGACAGAAATGTAGAAAAAATGTTTATTCACACTTATATTTAAAATAATCATACATAAGTATTAACTCACAGATACAAAATTCATTATCACCATCCAGACCCAGAGGTATTAAAGATGTAAATTAAATTGTCATTCAAAGATAATTGGAAGTTACTGCAGTTTTGATAGAGAGGAAATTCCTGTAGAAAAAAACGATCAGTGTTCCCAGAACTACAGGAACAATACTTCAGAGCAAATATTACACTAGAATACTTCTGACTTATAACTCAGGTCAAGATAAATAGTAAATCAGCTAAACTGACATATTATAACATGATTTATGCAGGAAAACAAAGACACGACAGACCGTAAAAGCTTTGGTCATTTAAACTTTAACAAGCCTGAATTCAAAATAAAACATTTTATCCTAAAGTTACAGGCGCATTATAAAAAAAGAAGAAAAATTTCTGTCTGCAATGACGCCTCCCACAAGAGTCTAGGACAAATGGTTGATGAGTTAAGGAAGGGGGTGGTGCTAAAGTGTAGGGGCGGAGCAAGCCATGACTAATGAAAGCATGTGTATGAGTGAGTGTGTCTCTACAAAGTTTGTCCATGTTACATGAATCCATTTAGAAGTTATGTGCTTTTTTGTTACAGGCCACTCCCACTGCCACGCCCCCTCTTGGCCAACTAGCATGAATAGAAACAAACACACACCCTCTCACGCACACACTTGACCACCATGGCAATTTCAGCCTCCTGGAGCAAAAACTGTGGCAACCAAAGAGAAGGGAATTTTTGTGGACCAACTGACAGAGCGGCGTGTAGAGCTGCGGGTCACAGCTAAAAAGGAAATAAAGTGAAAACGGACTTACTTTCACCTGTGTTTATCTAAACCTGCAACATATAAACTGTGCTCGAGATATTTTTGATGCAATCAAACCTTTACAAGTGCACAAATTCATTCACATCAGAAAACCAAAAAAAACAAACAAACAAACAAAAAAAAAAACCCACCAAACTTTTGTGCCCACACTCTTCACCAATTATTTACTTTGAGTTCAAACTACAAATTGATTATAAAAAAACGTTGTGTGTTTGAGAAAAATTACTCGCAAAACTAAAGATTTATCTATTCAAATTTCTGATGCTCAAATTGACCAAACTGCAAAGAGTGATGACAAACTTGAGTGGATGTAATGACTTTCATGTTTGCACATCAACCAGTATGTTGCTCTTGGTCTCTGCATTCAGTTTGTTTGTTGTTTGTCTTAATGTTGCTCACATTGAGCTTATGTTGATGTCAGCTCTGGCCTGCAGTTTCAAACTGTTTCTCCTTGTATTTGATGACTGTGGATGCACAGACAACTCCCACTGGATAACTCTGACAGGAAAGAAAACGCAGAAATGTGATGATTCTCAGACAAGCTGTGAACTTAAAATGAGTCTTTTCTTTCTTTGATTTCACAGCAGATTTGTGCATTAATTTGCAATGACCACCTATTTCAGAACTACTCTGCTCTTCCCTCTTGCCACTTGTTCCCATGAAGAGCTGAACACACAGATGTGTTTGACAGTCCAAAGCTCTTCCTGTCTGTTTAATTGTGTCCTTGTTTTTTTTTTTTTAGTTTTTTTTTTTTTAGAACTGATGAGTTTTCAGTACATGTGCAGAAGTTGGACAACAGTACCTATCTGTTGTCCAACAGACAACAGAGATGTCACAGGTGTTGTCTCCATGGCAAGGAAAACTACTTGTGCTGTTATCATCCATCGACAGACTTGTGGAATTCAAAGAGACACACTTTTATGACTCGTCCTGTCCTCACGTCTCTGTTACTGTGTCTTCTGTTTCTGGGCAGCAGGGACGTCCAGCCTCTCTCCAGAGAGGAAAGGGATGATTTTCTCAAAGAGCAGGATGCAGCTCATCACACCTGGGGACACGACAAAGACACGGGGGGTTACCTTAGAGGACGTATGGGAGCCTATCAAGCTCTTGCAAAGATATTTTAGATATGAATCAATTAATACATGCAAATAATCACCACCATGCAGATACAACACTGCCAGCCTTTGAGCACAGCATAGATGCTGTTTAAATAAAGTAGTGATAGTCGCAGGAAGTCGCATTCTCAGAACCAGAAACACTTAAAGTCTCCCTTAATGTCTTGTGTTTGTAACTGTATATTCTTATTATCCTTTTTTATTGTATCCTCAAAGGAACTTTTTTCCAATGAGCTTGCACTTTATCACCAAGAGCTAGATGAGAAGACTGATTACACTCTCACACCCTTCCATTAAATATAAAGCTACACCCAGCAGCCAATTAGCACCGTTAGCGTAGCTTACAGACAGGAGACAGAAGGAAGCAGCTAAATGTTTAAGAACAGAAGAGAATAATGATGGACCATGGCACAGCCCATTACTGCCCATGAATGCTTCTGTATGCTGACTGGCTACTGTTGGCAAAGTGAGTCATGGTTCTCTGGTCCTGCTGGTGGCAGCTGTGACTCTGTTTGACCAGAGAACAGGCACTCCCTCCCTTGCAGCTTCTCAAAAGTAAATCTATGTGCAGATTTTCTGTAAACGAAATAAACAAACAGCTGCACGCACATCCAGTCCAAATCTGGAGGTGCTGAACCAACGGTAGGTGAATATCAAAAAAGGGAAAAAAGGGTCCACACACTGCAGTTCTCCAGTTACAACTTGTTTAATGTACTGGAATTCCAGTTCCACAGCTGGTCGTCATTCTCAACTTGTCAAATACTGATGCTTTGAGATGGTGGCGGACCCAAACTATTGACCCAAAGTGTCAGTATTTGACAAACTGAGAATCTTACAAATACCCATGTGACCAGTTATATGACCAATCACATGAACAGCACATAAAAACAGTAGTAACATAGAAAACCTAAAAAGATATTTCCTGTAAAGCCATGAGATTGCCTGAAGGCAGTTACTAAATGCAGCATGTCAGCCTCTTACCTAAAACTGGACCCAGCCAGTAGATGAAGCAGTACTCCAGGTAGGTGTGGCCGCTGCAGGGGAACTGGACAGAGAAGGCCAGGACGGGGTTAAAAACAGCTCCAGAAATACTTCCTCCTGCACAGAAGAGAAACAGCAAAGAGTTGAGTCCTACACATGGAGCAACATCCGAGAAAGTGATTTGTGTAACGGAGATGTGCTGCCACTTTTCAAGCTCATTCCACATGAATCTCTCCCTGAGACCTTGTTTGGTTCCACTCTCCGTGCTTTACAAATGCAGAACTTTCCATTTAAATTGATTATGTGCCTCATGACAACCTCTAATATTATCTCAAACCAGCTGACACCGAGCAAACATGAGGCACTGGGACCAGAGTGCAGCTTCCCTGTACCCAGCCAGTAATCCAGCCATCTCTATAGCTGATCAATGATCACTGATAATCAATTGCTGAGCTCTGTCTGTTCCTATCAGTGTCATTTCATCAGGCTTAAATGGGAGGTTTACGGTGCTGATTGAACATTCAAACTCCCAGTCTCAAAGTCCAGCTGCATACTTTAGTTACATGCCATTACTTGTCATATCACTGCTGCGCATCTCTGATAAAAATCGAACCAAAATATTTAAAAAGTCCAAAAGTTTTGTCCCTGTCCGACCCTGTGAACATTTGTACAAGTGTCTCATAAAATCAGGTTAACAGTTTCAGCCTTTGCTGCTTTTAAAGCTGAGTTCAAACACACCTGCGAAAACCAGAGCAGTGATTATCGCAGCGAAGAAGTGGACTCGAAGTTTTTCGTTCACTTTATGGACGTGCATGACCGCAGCCTGGAAGATGAAAGCACAGGCCAGCTCCACGGCCGCGGCCTCCAGCAGTGTCCCACCGAGCGGGTCGAAGCATCTGAACCCGAACCTCTGGTGCCTGATGTGGACATCGGAAAGACCCTGCGACCACACGGAGGCGGCGAAATACTGCGCGGCGACCGCAGCGCCGAACTGGAAGGCTATGAGGACGACGGCTGCACGAGCGCTGCTGGTCCTGCGGAAAACGCGCTCCAGAACCGCGATGGGGTTACACATTACACTTTCCCCGAAAGTCAGTAAGTGGGTAACCGTCATGAAGTAGGAGAGGGTCAGGCCGACAGACATGTCTAGTCGGGCTGTTTCGCCCAGCAGTTTGAGTTCATGAGTGCAGCAGCAGAGCTGGAAGGTGGACGCCGCTTCCAGCAGGTAAATCCCATAAGCTCCGGGGAGAAGACGCGATGCCGTCCGGCGGATCGCCTCGCTGATGAGCACCGCGGCGCCCAACACCGCCACAGAAACGTACACGTCAGTCATTTCTGCGGTTAGACCGACAGTTTGCCCCAAAGCCACCACACGTTTCTCCTAAGGTGAACTTTATAGGAGCTCAGCCTACCTAACTTCCCTCCTTTTCGACGTCAAAGTCCACTTCATCCACGTTGCCGCTGCTGCGTCAAAGCGTTCGCCATGTAACAGCACATACAGCGGAAGTCTTCAAAATAAAATCATGAATTGCTCGAAGCGGCATCTCGCTGTATGAGGTTTAAAAGGCGAATATTCAAGAATGAACATGACATATTGTCTTGTTATTTTTTTCTCAGGTTTTAGAGGATACATTTAGTCATATTTATTTATTTAGGCTGTACATAATGCACATATTTTACAGGTACCGATGTGCAGATTGTATACAATTCATATTCCTTTGTTTTTGTTTTGACCTGTCTTATTGATATTACCTGTTGTATATATTTATATCTAACGTGATATATTGTCATATCTTACAATAGGGCTCTCTTGTTCTTATGTCCTGTTAACCTCTTTGTGCTTATATTTCTGCTCTAGAATGTGAACGAATGTATCTCACTCAATTTGCCCCTGGGGGGTCACTGAAGTATTTCTTCTTCTCATGGTAATCTATTTCCAATTTAAGATCTAGGGAAGTCAAAAAGTACTAAGAAGCAGAGTAAACCTACTTCACATGCAGCAAATTCATATTTGCACACAAACGGATTGAACTTCAGTGTTACTGGTTACTTATTGGAGATCACGAACTTGAAGGTGTTGCAGGTGAAACAACTTTCATACATTTAATTTATTAGATGTATTATGTTGGTCGGGACGTTTCTAGCATCAGTAACTTCCACATGACATCAAAGGTCACGCAGGACGGTGTTTGGCTTAAAACCCATTTTATTATAACAAATGTACAAGATCAGATTTATAAGAAATAACAGTAAAGTTAACAAAAATGTAAGGAGCAGACAAAACACCAAAACCAGTCTACTAGCATCTATACACAGTGGACAGGGTGTCTTTCTTCCCAGATTCATCATGAGGTAAATAGGAAACTGTGTTAACACTTCAGTCATTGGCACTGACTTCCTCCCTTAATCCCATTGCAGCCTTTCTTTCTCTCCTTTCTCTCCGTCCTCTTCATCCCTATGCAGGTGTTGCTACAGGTTATTTCATAACCGCGACATACACATTAATACATTCTCCTTCTCTGTGGAGAATTTAAAACATGGTTACATACAGCACATAGACGTCCACATTCCTTTACTCTGACTCAACCCACCAGAACACACACTTCTATTACATTTGTAGAATTGGGTTTGCTATATTATTCTGTCCAACTAATTTATTATTAATATTAATCTACAAGCTAAATATTGTGTACAGAAGCCTGTTGTGTGCACTGCGAGCAGCACATATAGGTTTCGTCTTGGAAGTCACGTTTTGGCCATAGCCAGTATCAAAACGGTATGATAAATAGAGTGGTTTATCCTCTGAAGACCATGCTGAGTAATTTACAAAAATTTTTTTTTTACAAACAGGCCTCATTTCTGCTCAGATTCAACTGTCCCAGTTTTTTTTTCTACCCTAATCCTCCCCCTCCCCGAGCTTCTGTAACATGCTTTTAGTAGGTCAGCACATGCTTACAAATGCAGCTTCACTGCAAATGATGAGAGATTCTGCGTCGTCTACTACACAAGTCCATCAGCAACTAATGCAACAAGTCAGGGGATCCTTAAAACATGCCAAAGTTTTCTGGTTTTCTTACAAAATACTGTTGTGCCAATATTACTTCCCTACAAAAGAAAAGCTATTAGAAACTCATGCAATCCCAAAGAATTGCCCAATATATTTTTCCATGATTAAAAAATGCCTCTAAATATATTACAGCAAAAACTACAGATATACACACAACTGGTTCCAGCAGAGGTCAGTGAAGTCATTGGTTTGTTGTTGTTTTCTGTCCATCCACCCCCCCACCCCCCGTTCAAAAACTGCATCACAAATTATTCCACTAAACGGTTTATATTTCATAATGTCAATCTGGTTTGAGGTCTTTAAAAGCTGCAAATTTACTGCAGCTTGACCCGAACGTCAACTCAAGATTATGAAAACAGAGAATGTGAGTAGAAACATGGGTGCTGTATGCAGGCAGATTCAGGGAAGTAGAACCAGAAACAAAAATAAAACAAAAGAGGGGCGTTTTGGAGCTTAGTGTTATTTTAGTTTAAAAAAAAAAAAAGAAAAAGAAAAAAGCCACAAGTCTGCAGGTTTTGAAACCTTTCATGAAGAACAATGTACAAAGAAAATAAGACACTTTACATTTTGCTCAGAGACAACCACAAATAAAAGTTTAGATATACAAAAAAATACATTACTGTATTAAAAAACAAAATCACAAAATGTAACATAAATGTAAAAAGAGGACATTAGACTATCATGATTAGGAGGGACGAGAGTTGTACTTTTGATTTTGTCTCCCCAAAACAAACATAGTACTGAAATAAACGGGGAGTTCACCACTGATACTGATGGCAACACACGTAGTTAAAATAATTATACATGTATACAATATACAAAAACTACTCTATCATTCAACAAAAGTCCAAGGGAAGGCTGACAAATGACGGCTGGTTGACTAGTTATTAGTCTAGAAGGTTATTCGACAAGAATAAATAGTCTCACCTAAAGCTTTCTCATACATGTACGGATGTTTGTTTTTTTTTAAAAGAGTATGAAGCAAAAGTCTTGACATTCTGAGAAATGTACTTACTCGCTTTCTGTAGTAAAATTAGATGAGGAGATGGATACAACTCTCATGTCCTCACACAGATCTGTCTGTTCAACGTAAGGTTCCAGTGAGCAGATGTTAGCGTAGCTTAGCATAGCTTAGCATAACAACTGGAAACAGGAGGGAGCAGCTAGCATGGCTCTGCCCAAAGGTGACAAACTGCATTTAGCAGATCTGCTAAGCTCACTAATAACACAAGTCTTATTTTCAATACAAAAAAAAGTTTGCAGTTCAACACTTTGACACTGAAACAGATTTAAAAATGGTAGTTGGTGAGTCACAGGCAGTTTATCACCTGAGGACGTTCCATCATCAAATTTCCATGATAAGATTATTGTGGCTGAAAACATAATCATCAAACTTTATACTTCATGCTAAAATTAAAATTACAGCTGTGTTACTGCTTAAAGTATTTCTTAAAAGACTGACACAAAAGAACGGAACACGGATGCACCACAACAGCCCATCGCTAATGTGCTTAGTGCCCATAAGCTACGCAAACCAGCTACTGTTAGCATAGCAAGTTGTCACTTATCAATAGTGAATCACTTTGCTAAGCTAAGCTAACATTACTGTAGCTTCATATTCACCTTACAAACACACGATAATGATCTTCTCATCTAAAACTTTACCTGAATGCTAATAAAATAAGCTTTTCCCAAAATGTCAAACTATTCCTTCAATGAATAAAACGTGAAACCAAGGTTCATTTTTAACAGATGGCTAGAACATTAAATGGAATGAAATACTTTACTCCTAAAAAAATGTCCCAGTGATTTTGCATTCAAACAATCTTGAACCATTTTCCACACAATAAACAACATCAGTGCCGATTTTCCAGACGAGAACAGGAGCAACAATTCGTAAAAAAATTTGGATGGAACAACACAGAAACGGGACGATGTGACAGAGAAATGAAAGACATGTTATTAGAGGAAGGCGGTGGTTTGGCAGTGGAGCTGGAGGATGTGGTTGGTTTGCAGGTAAATTATTACCAAACAAGTGAGAGTTTGGTGCCGTTATTCGTGGTGTGATCCCACAGGGACAGCAGACACCGGTGACGTGGATTCACTTCTTACTGTAGCAGAGACTCAAGCTCCAGATGACACGAGTAAAAAGGGAGACCAGGAAGTGTTGGTGGGGGAGGGAATAATAAAGTTAAGCAATATAAAAATACAATACCACAAAAAATGAAACAGTACACCATTTTGTTTTTACAAGTCTTCATTATTGCAGACGTAGTCCACCAGGTCTGTGACTCCTAACAGGTCGTCTTCGTCATCGTCCTGTGCTGCCATCTCCTGGCCAACCAGACCGTTTGGTGCGATGGCAGCAGCTGGTGTGGCACTGATGTTTTTGGGTGGCTCCAGATTTGGGACGAGGCCTGGAGCGGCGGCAGGCCTGCTGACGAGCCCCTCGAAACTTTTTATCGGGCTCTGTCCGTTTGTGGGTGGCCGCTCCACTGGGTTACAGTCCACTACGTTTGTTCCCTTTGACTCCTCGTCTGCTTTTTCAGCTTTCTTCTCCTTCGGTTTCTCCTCTGGCTCCTCGTCGTCATCGTCCGAGTCGATGCGGTTCACCCGCTTACGGATGGGCCGATCCTCCTCTGAAGATTCGTCAGAGTCGTCGTCGGAGTCATCCTCTTCAGAGGCTCTTCTGCGTTTTAGTGCAAGTCGCCTGCGCCGCTGCCGGGAATCTTCCTCTGAGGAGTCGACTCTCCTTCTCACCCTCCGATCTGTCGACTCCTCCTCAGAGTCTCTGGAGAAACTCGCTGTGAAAAGACAACAAGAGGCACCTTTAGCTGCTCGTACTTCTGCCATGATTACCTGACACACAGAAAAGTAATGCTAATAAGATCACTATTCCAAAGTAATCTGTTTACACAATCGTTACTTGTGACAGAAGTACGACCTCTGTCTATATTATAAATGCTTGTTTTGATTTTTTTTAAATTTCCAAGCAGTGAAACAGCCGAATAAAGTTGAAGAGTTTCATTTTGATCCAACAAAACGTTTTTCACCTAAACAAAGAAAATACGTTGTGGCGTGACTGCGTGTCCTTTATTTTGAAAGGACTTGTCAAGTAATTTAACAATGCAAACATTAATGTGTGACTCATCTCTTTTCTAGATGTGACTGAATTAAGTGGTTTTTGGAGCAGACACATTTTGTTTCTCACATTAATAACTTATTTATGATTAAAATTGACTTGTCATAAAACTTGAAATATGCAAAATACAGCATGCATTATAACTTTATCTGTATTTATTTAGAAGCGGTTCATGTTTAAATGTTTAGAAGAGAAAAGATGAGGCTAAGAATATCTCTGAAAACCTTTCCAATAGGCTTAAGGGGAAATTACATCTTATGTTCTCTATTATTATTACTGGCACTGTGCTATCACAAGCAAAGGTCAAAATTCTGGGCCATGGCCAGTTCTTAAAGTGTGCTGTGTGTTTCTGACTGACCCTCGCTGTCCGAGCTTTCCTGGCGACGTCTGGATTTCATTTTGGCTCGGTTGGTTTCTGCCTGTGAGCCTTCAGACTCGGACGTCTCACAGTAGTTCACCTGCTTCTTCTGACTCCGCCGAGAGCGCCGTCGACTCATATCCAGGTCGCTGTCGCTGAACTCACTGGAGCCTTCAGTCACTGGACATGCACGCAAAACAACAACAACATCAATAATAATATGGGCTAAAAATGACGGGAATTTCTGCCAGAGCTGCTTCATCTTCTCAAAATTAATTTAAAAAGGGTGGATTTCACAGAGATGACATTAATGCAGTGACACAGGTCCTGACTGTTGGTACATACAATGTGTTTTTATGACAATTTAAATATTCTTTGACAGAATATTTTGTGAAGCTACATGATAAACTTCAGTTGTCATCATAAAATCTCATTCAGGAATACAAAGAATTTGTGGAGAGGACGAGAGTTCACAGCTGAGACTAATAATACGTTGATCATTTTTTAAACATTATTGTTTAATCTATAGAATGTCAGGAAAACTGTTAAAAAATTACACATTCTAAATTCTTCAGGGTTTTTAAATTGTTAGTTTTCTCAGACTGACAGTCCAGAATTCAACATAATTAAGCTACAAAATCAAAACCTGGAAAAGCATCAAGACTTCACATTTCAGACGCTGGAACCAGCGAGTGTTTTGGCATAAAACTGAATTAATTATTTAATAAGTGAAATGTTTGCCCACTTATAAAATCTATATACCTATTTCATCTTCCTCTTCCTCGTCTGTCTCCTCTTCTTCCTCATCATCCGAGTACCCCCTCGGTCTTCGCCGTCTCCTGGTGCTTCGCCTTTGTTCCAGCAGCTTCCTGCTCCGCCAAGAAGAACGATGTTTCACGCTGCCGTTGCTGCCGAAGTCGCTGTTGTTGGACTCCGCCTCCGTTTCATCCTCCGTGTCATTTTCTGACACAACAAACTCTTCAGAGCTGCAGCCACACATGGAGAAATGAACAAATACAAAAATGTAAAAGATGTTTTGCTTACCATGACCAAAAAAAAGTCTGTATCTTTGCATTCCTACCTTTCACTGAGGCGAAACTCTTCCTCACTCTCTTCCTCATCCACCGTGCTGTCGCTGTCCAGGTCGTTAAGTCGCCGTCGTTTCTTTTTGCGCTGGCCGGGGGTGGTTCGTGGTGGCCGGCCGTTCTCTTTGCCCTCCTCTGCTTGGAGGATGCTGGACATGTCCTTTCCTCTGTGGCCTGTGATATTGGCCATGTCTTTGCCCCGACCGGCTCCTGTGAGAAACATTATCATTTTCTCAGATTTTACAGGAATACTTTAAAATTTCAAGTAACACAAATATTGCTTTTTTTCTGCCAAGAGTTAGATGAGAAGAAAACAGTCAGCAGCCAAACTTCGTCTACCTTTCACAAGAAAGCAAACTTTCAGTGCAGTTTTATTACTTTAAACTCTGTTATTGAACTAATGTCTTCCTACCTCCACCCTCTGCTTCTTTGATGTCTTCCTCAATTGCCTCTTCAATCGCCTCATCGAACTCATCAAACCTGTAAAATTAACATCCACAAGAATTTCATTTTACAGTTACCAGTAACTACAACATCTCCTTAAGACTGCTGGTGAGTATTAAGTAAAACATAGCAGAATGATATGCTAGACAATTAGCATTGTTGCATTAAATTCATCAGGTCAAATGGTAAAATGGATACAGGGCTCCCCCTGCAGGAGGAAGGGTGTCAGTGTTCTGTGATTTAGAAGAAATATTCTCCTGTTGTTGACAGTGATGCAGATGTTGGCAACACTGTACAGATCCTGGAGTTTATCCACAAATGGAAATATATCTGACCCTTGTATTAAACCTTCAGCTGTGACCTGCAGCTCTGTAGGTCACTCTGTTGGTCTGACAGAGTGACCTACAGACTGACCTACAGACTGACCCCTCTCTTTGGTGGCCACAGTTTTGGCCCAAGGAGGATGAAATTTGGTATGGAGGTCAAACGTGTGTTTGTGTTCATGCTGACTGGCTTAAAAGGGGACGAGGAAATGAAAATGGGAGTTGCCTCTTGCAAAAAGGTGCGTGACTTCTAAACAGATTTAACTAACGTGGCCAAACTTTTGAGAAACACGCACACTTTTATTGGTCATGGCTTGTCCCGACACTTAAGACCCGCCACCTTCCAAGACTCATCAACCGTTTATCGTAGACTCTTGTGGAAGGCATCATTGCAGACAGTTACTTTTATTCTTTCACTGTCTTTCTTTTACAGTAAAGAAAGGATCTAACATTAACAAGTACACAGTATTGCATTCCAAGATTTTTTGCTGGTCGCAGCTATTGCAAATATGTGCTTGTTTTAATAATTGTTCAGACATTTAATGCTGTAAAAAAACAACAACATTCCATTAAACATATGTTCCTTTATAGGCTGCTTTGGGTTTGGGGATTATCTAGGTTTGGTGCTTGTATTGCTGTAATTTTGGCTGCAACTGAATATGCAAGTATTGGTTAATGGCTTTCTTGACCTAGTAATGGGTATTTACCCAAAAAATAAAATAAAAAAAAATACTGTCGATCCCTTCTTTTAAGCATGCACTACTGCTACATTCAAGTATTAAAAGAATATAAATCCATTTTCCAAAGCTATTTAAAATTCAGATAGAAAATATATGCTTGCTTTATTGTCTGTTAAAACTTAGCAGCTTATGTTTTCCATTTGAGGGACAAACCATTACGTGAGGGAATAACCAGTAAACCTGTTGTGGTGTTTATTTATGTTTAATTCTTTACGGATTACCATAATATTTCTTTCTATGTGGGGAAATAATAACATTTGGACAAAAAACAGCTCTGTATTCATGTGTTTCTGTAAACCAGTGAGGAGGTTTGCTTCTCTCAGCTCTCCCACTGCACAGTGTAATGGAATTTTAAATCTATAGTGAAAAAATCCATAAATCATTCAAATCACAACCACTGAAACCACATAAGCAATATATACAAATAAGCACAGTTTCAGATTAATGGCTGAAAAATACCAAGTGTAATTCATGTCCATTAAGCATCGGCTCAAATAACTGCAGGTGACCTTTAAACTGTTACGCTCCACAGAAAATGGCACACCGTGGCAGGTAGAAATTCAAAAATAACAAAAACTGAGTCACACACCAAAGTAATGTTAAAATGCTGAGAAATAGAAAGTGCCGGCTTCCAGGCTCTCAGCTGCCTAAAGCATTGCTTAAGATTTCCAATACAGATTTTTAATCAACTTTAGAACTTTTCCAGTGATTCATGGTCCATCCATGTTATTTCACCTGACACTGATTACTCTCCTCGTGGACAGATGGCTTTGCAGCAGTTGCGTTGAGGGATTTTACCCAACCACAGCACCAAAAACTGAAAATGAAAATATCATTTGTAGCTGAATCAACTTGGCCCGCAGCACTTATGTGTCTTTTTCCATCTTTGAAAAAGTATTTCAGCGCCGTTTAAACCATTTGTCTTGTATAATGATATGTTAGCAGGTGTGCCATCAAATATCTAGAGACTTCCTTGGAGCGCAAATCCATATTAGCTGCTCAGTGTTTTACTTTCTTAATTAAGCTTTTTTAAAATATTTTACTTTGTTTATTTAATATTATCTAGGTTTGGTTCTGCACTCTTACTATCTGTACCTCTCTTGTGTTTAGTGTCATTGCTTGCTCATTGTTATGACACCTGAATTTCCCTCGGGAGATTACAAAGGTTTATCTCGTCTTACCTTTATTTCATCTTATGACAATAATTACTGCCCAAATTGGTTTTTGATATTTTGTATTCGCTATTTGCTTGACACCCGCATTTGGAGCCCTTAAGTGCTTTAAATCCTTTTCTTTATGTTTTATAACCACGTGCACACACATAAAAACTCTCAGCTTAAAACATAAAGTGATGCCTGTGCCTACTTGACTCTATAATGTCGGCCTGTAGGGTATTCCCTCCCAGCACCCGTCTGACAATAATTACAATGATTCATTTAGTTTTATTACACAACAGACATCTCTGAATGTGTGTGTATGTGTGTGTGTGTTGTCTTGGCCTGTGGAAATCTTAGTGTCTCAAAGTGACGGGTCTTTAATTACAAGCATAAACAAACGACACCACGTACATATGTTCTGGTTTACTGTAATGAGGGAGACACAAGCATGAAAATAATGTTGTCATCGCACAAAGGATTCTTGAGAATAAGATATCAAATTCTCCTTTTTATTCTTTCACTGCCTCTTTCTCTCTGTAAGAAGGAATCATAATTACTGTAAGTTTAGTAATCCAATCTGCTGATAATGCTTTGATCCGCTGATGTTTCTGATGCAATGAATCTACATGTACTTACAATAATGAATTAGATCTACAGTATCTGGCCCTTAGATTCTCTTCTCATCAAGCCTTCACAGCAGTTAAACCATGTGTTTCTGATCACTTAAATTAATCACCGTTTATCTGGCTAAGGTTAATTTCTCACTCAGATAAAAAACAAAGCACAAAAGCACCAGCTTTTTCACTTTTTCTGTGTCATGCTCTCTGTCTCTGTCACCTGCTGGAGCTTTGCATGTCAAATGTTCATAGGAGAGGGGGGTTGAATTACAAAGCAAACTTTGGTCTGCGAGCTACAGTCAGGTAACAGGCCAAAGGAGCCTGAGAGTGGTATGCACACATGTACAAGCTGTGAGTAGAGTTTTTGTGCATGGGGGAGTGCATGTTTTTTCTGTATGTGTGTGCTTGACTGCGTTGTTGTTGCATGCATGTGTGTGCACGCTTGTGTTTGTGTCAGTGCGTGTGTGACCAGAAACACCAGGCGGTGTGAGTAATGCCTTAGCCTTTGGACGTCTCTCATATGAAGCGACGTCAGAGCCTGTTAGTAAATGATTAATCAGCAACGTTATTTGGGTTAATGCTGTCTGATAGCATTTTTCCTGGAAGCTCTGGAATTTGTCTTCACAGCTGGACTTTTATAAGATCTCTCGGCTTTGCAAAGGGAGTGACAAAATAAGAAATGTAGGAGCACTGCAGTGTTGCAACAGTCCAGAAAACCTCTTGGACAGTAGAAATAAGTTGATACATAATATATCAAAGACTGAGGACAATGTTTAATTTCAGCTCCCAGACCCTGCCTGACTCTTGATGGCACTTATGATTAATGATTACTATTGAAGAAATAATAACAGTAATAGTAGTTAAAAAGTAACAAGCCCAAAGTAGTTGTTGCACATCAAGTTTTTATTGCATTTATTACTTTTTTACAGTTATTACTTATGTTTTTACTGCTTTTTATGATGCGTAACAAGAACACAGCATTGTTTTCCTGTTTCAACAAAAAAAAATAACGGCAAGTTCTTTTTCATGTATCTTGGTGATAAATTTTGTTGCATTTAACCTCTCTGTCTTTCCCTAGCCATCTTTCTTAGATAACAGCTGCACCACTTGTCTTTATCTCCCAGACAAATTGTTTTCATGACATCATTTCTTGTTTCATACATCACAGCCCACTCACTCTTTTCAATAGTCCCCCTCCCAGAACATATGTCTACAAGCTTTAGCTAACTGCTTAGTTTATCATTAGCCATCATCTTCTTACTTTTCTTTGGGCTGGTTCCTACTTTAATAAAATAAAGTATTTAAACATGACACAAATTTAAGTTATACTGCGTATCGATTAAAGTTGAGTTAATAAATAAATAAAAGTTGGAAAAATTTGGAATTTCTGAAAGTATCTGTGGTAAAGCTAGGAATGCTAAGATACTGTTTGGACAAAAAAAGTTTACTTGCATTACAAGGGAAGTATTTTTTATTTTTCCACGGCACCACCCTTTTTTAACCTTCCAACATCAAGAAGACTCCTCTTGATTTCACGCTGGTGGCTGGATATGCTAGATGTGAGAGACAGACGTATATAACGTCAGACATACTGACA
>JAPXVT010000007.1:30413946-30431633 GCA_029823135.1 Acanthurus reversus | reverse complement strand
ATTCAGATCTCAAGGAGATCAATGAGAACACAGCAACATGGCTGACAGATATCTCTTCCTCTGGTCAAATTAAACTAAAGTTTAATACAATTTTTTAATCTAATCCTAAAGAAATGAAACAAGAAACGGGAAAAAAAGTTGTGCTATTATTTATACAGATATCCATCTCCAAGCTCTCTGTAAACTATTGGTATTAAAAGAACAATATGATCAACAGGTCACATCTCAATCTCAATTGAAGACACTACAATGGCTATTTAATGCTAAATAACGCGAGAGCCAATAAAAGAAAATTACTCTTACCAATACAGCTGGTAAACAAAATGTCAAACAAATATTGAGCAAACAATGTAGCATCCACAATACTGAAAAGGAATAAGAAGACATCAAAAAGTGCTTCACTATGACAGTATGGATTTTTTTTTTTTTTTTTTAAACTGGACAGCTAGCAGCTCAGGATGGTTTCCTCCGTCAAAATAAAGGTTTAAACTGAACATGACCTCAGTGTAAACTGTCACCAACTGCAACCTTCTCCTCAACAGACCACCGCTCACACCAGTGACCTCCACTGGCGACATTAGTTTTATAAAACCATTTCTAGATCTTTATTTTACGACACAAGAGAAAAAAAAAGGTTAGACTCTGAATACACTCACTACGTTTCTCCCTTTAGGACTTTCTCAGCATTTGGTGCAAAGAAAACTGACATAGGAAGCAGGGTTTCAAAATTAATCCTTAAAAGGTAAAAGATTCATTATACTGATCAGACACTTCTAGGAGATTCTCCCTACTGACAAAACAATCACTCAACTAAAATTGCCACTTTTCCCTTGTCAATGTAACTGTAGTGTTACTTGTGTTCGAGGAGAGGACCAGCCTCGTCCCTGCTGGCGTTTTGATCGAGTGTGGAGACAAACCAGACTTTTGGTTTTTGTTCATACACGTTCACAACATGCAGCGACATCCTGCCGTTGATAATGTTGTTGCATAGAAGTAATCCAATTGTGAAAACTCTCGATATCAGTGAGAGGGAGCTGCATGGAGAGTGATACAGTGAGACCACACAACCAGTATTATCAATATATTACTAATATGGAAAGCCAGAAAAAAATTATGACTTCTTATGTCATGATTCTAAAGCATTGATCTCTGTCCAATCTACGAAGCTGTAGGAACTGATGTTTTTGAGATTTTGGAAAAATATGCTTATTCATTTTTGTGTATTTTTGCCTTATTAGAATATTAACATCACGCTTGTCAAAGCCGTCTTAACTGTGACAGATCACCATCAGTGATCTGTAGTTATCACTACATTAAATACTGTGAGCGAGAGCAAAAAACAGGAACAGTGTGTGTTTTGAAAACCAATAATGGGACTATTATTTGAAAATACTGACAGATATTCTGTCAATTATCAAAATGATTCATATCCAGTTAGAAGGTGTGAACAATATAGATGTACAAATAAAAAACAAGGCTTTGTCAAATATGAAACAAAAACTGCGTAAGGAAGGTTGAGAAAAGAATCAACTGAACATGAGAGGAAATTAAAGGGGTGTAGTTCAGAGAAAGGCACATAATTCCTCCACAGCACACAAACCTTCTGAGGTGTTGTGTGAAAAGACATTAGGACAAAGTGTCGGGCCTCTCCTGGCCTCCAGGCGTCTTCAGGGTGTAAAGTTTCCTCGGGTTTCCTTTGGGAGCGCGTTTCCAGGCACAGAGCCGCCAAGTCCCAGCTGGTTTCAACAGATTCCTCATCGCCACCACCAGGGTGCTGCCATCACACCAGTGTGATCTCCACCTCTTCTCTGCGCTTCACCTGCCCACGAGGATGCTGTTTAGGGGGCGGAGGAGCAGCACGGACCTGAAACATCCATCAATCATGACTCAGTTAGAATACAGAGACAACAGTTCACATGAACTCACAGACACAGAGAGCTCTGAACGCACTAATACTCTCAATAATATGAGCAAAATATAACATGACAAAAACTGAATCTGATGGACAGTCTCCACTGTTTCCAAGAATTTGTCAACCAAATGATTGAGAGAATAAAGGCACGTAAATCATAACTGTTGCAGCACTATTTTTTTTTTTTTTTAAATTAAAGGAGTAATGAACTGAATCAGCATCTCAATCCTAAAACATTGTCTGACTCATTAAATCATCTTTAACAGTCCCAATATTCTTTCTTGAAAAACTCAACCTGGCACCTTCATTACCCATAATGCAACTTAACTGCCAGTTGTTCTGTGGGAGATTCAGGTGTACTATATGCTAGTAAACGCTAATGTACCATCAAGTTACTAACGTCTAACAGAGATGAGCAACAGGCAACAGAATTCTGGTTAAATCACTCTGAACTCAACAGTAACATTTCTTCTTTAGCACTAGCTGGTGCTGACTCAAACAACATCACTTGAGTCAATAATCAGTTTCATGCAGCTTCCTGGAGTCAAACAAAGCCTCATTCTACTTTTTACACACATACAGGAGTTATTCCCCACGATCCCTAAACATAAATATGGGAAAATAGAAACTGTCATTGAGAATTTTATTTGAGGACATTTTGTTTCAGAATTTGTCTATTATTTATAATTTTTTTTAAAATTCTTATGTTCTCCCTGGATTGTTTGATTTGATTTATCTTGCACATTAAAAGGGACAATAATACAATCATACGCTTAAGAAAAATTGAACAAGAGGAGACATGCAGGGGAAATTCAGAAAAGCTCAGAGGGCCCCTTTTTTGCAAGATGGCGGGGACACATCGGCAGGTTGTCGCTCTACTACTGAGCTACCACACACAGAAACACAGAACATGTGTTCACTCACAGGCCGAATGGTGCCAGCGCCACTTTCTGGATATTTGGGAGGTTGCGGGGAGCTTTGAGCTGGACCTGAGCAGAGCAGTGAACACAAATCATCATCATCACAAACAGTTTAACGACTGAGTCATAACAGCTGTCACCTTCCTTCAGGCATCCTAGTAATCACACAATAAATCTTACTTTGTGAGGGGCTTTTGTGTGGTGCTGGTGGCGGCCTGTGATGTCCGTTGTGATAGGCGGGTGGTCGGCCAATGGGAGATGCTGTGGCGCTGCAGGGACTTGACTGAGGGGAGGACATGGTGGGCGTCTGCAGAGGGCTGCTGTGGAGAGGCCCTGGCTGGAAGGGACTACGAGGGGATCTGTCACACTGGGCCAAAGGGGAGGGGCAAGCCTTCAAAAACATCAAGCAAATTATATTTTCATTAACAGGCCAAAAATGTCCAACTGTGTGTGTTAACACAAAATGTTAGCATGCATTGGCCTCGTTTGGTTAAACTGGGACTGTACTTATCCAGCTTCCCATAAGAGAAAATCAGTCCTAACTTGTCAAAAACTCTATATGAGCATCATCATACCTGTGCACTGCCGTCTCTTTGTCCATCTCCATTTTCACTCGCACTGGTGAGATCCTCCACCAGAACAGCAGGGAAGACGCCGACGACACCGTTAAACTCTCCCTCCCAGAAACCGTCGTCCTCATGTGTCTCTCTGCTGAGGATGCGGATGATGGCACCTTCTGGAAAAGACAGCTCATCATCCGTCTGTCCCGCGTAGTCGTACAGGGCCTTCGCAAATGACACTGTAGCAGAGAGGGGCAGGTTAAAAAACAACAGACATAAAAAAACAAAAAACAAAAAAAAAGGCTATGGTAGTGTTTGTTTGGTCGAGGTGTTCCTCACCACTGGCGTCTCCATTGACAGAGCCAGTTGGGAGTTCAGTTTCAGGTTCGGTGGAGTTACTGGAGGAATGGGATCTGGCGTCCAGCGCGGCCAAGGCCTGCAACATGCTCATCAGGCTGTTGGAGGAAGGCAGCTGCAGGTATTTCTCAGGGACGTATCCAACCTGTCCGCTGCGGTTTCTGGCCTGGAAATGTAGAAAAATACAAACTCATGATGACCACAAGCGGTGAAAGTGTCTCGGTGGAAATTCCACAACAAAAAAACATCATAAAACTCAAATGATTTCAGCTTACAGGGCTGGAAAAATTTTGTCTACAAACAGCTCAAATGTGGTGACACGTACCTTGACCCAGTCCTCCATGTCTCCATCATCAATGACCTCCAGGATTTACTGCTCCTCAATGGTTAATTCATCAGGCTGAGACGCCTGCAAACAAGCAAACAGTTACTTCTTGACTTGACTTGTGACGTGTAATATTTTAGAAATGCTATAAAGTGCAGCCTGCAATCTCACTGGATTAGATTGAATCTTGGGTGACACTAAATATGAAGCCCTTACCTTGTAGGAGTAGAGCACTTTGCAGGTGAGAGGATAGTTTTTCAAGGTGCTGGAGGGACTCGAGCTGCTGTCGTCTAACACCTCACCGCTGTCCTCCATCTCCTCCTCATCCTCTCGCTCCAGATCTGCTGTTCCCTTCAGAAACATGACAGACGTTAGTTTGCGTGACACAGCGGGGGATGGAATTAACAACAGAACATCCCAAAGACTTCTTTTATGCACAGGTGCGCTGTGGGTCTTACAGAGAGTGAAGGATCATGGGTACTGAGGTTGTTCCAGCGTTCGTTCTCCAGCTCCTCCATCACCTGGTTCATGGCGCTCTTCAGCCACGTTTCAACAGCGACTCCTGCCTGTCTCAGCAAGTCCAGACGGGCCTCTGCTTTCACTTTGACCGTCTGTCAAAAACATGAAAACACTCATATTGACAAATACAGACAAGAAGCTATAACTGGACACGAGTCAGTAATATTCGTATCAATAACAGATATTCAGTTTACTATCAAGCAAGACAAGAGACATAAAAAAAATCATATTTGACTGTTTTATGTTTTTGCTTGAAATTGAGGCAAACTATTTTTTGTTTATTGGATAGTTAATCATTACTTAATCCTCTCAGCTCCACACTGAATGAACACAACACTGTAGTACAGCAGTATTACACACTCGTCTGTGTAATTTCCTCTTTTTAACCAGCAGGTGGAGTACTGGGGCCACTTGAAGTAATAAGACACTGCATCATGCTCTAGAACACACACACGCACGCACGCACGCACGCACGCACACACACGTGTTACCTCTGCCCTCCGCAGACTCTGTCTGGCCACCTCCATCTTGGTCTCGAGCTCGCTGCTGTTCGGCTCCGAGGATTCTTGTGCTCCAAATTCCTCCAGAGCCTGAAACAAACCACGAGAGAAAAATTAAACCCACACTGACAACAACAATCATCCAAACTATAGAAAAAGAACACAAGACGGAAACTGTGGAGCACTGAAGCCAATTACTGAGGACTTTTGATTGAGATTTACTGGAGAGAGAAACTCATTTCCTGTTTCATGGACACATGAAACCATCTGACGATGGCGTGTTGGACAAATGTCAGTTGACTTTTACAGTAACTCAGGACACGGGATCAACATGAGGTGATGATGAAATCTCATTCTGGGTCATGCTGCTTCGAAATGTTTTCCTTCACTCATGCTTGGAGATTTTATGACTTCAAGGTTTATTATGAAACTGCCCTTCCTTGTTGCTTTACAGTTAAGGCCAAAGTTGAGCAGAAAAGACTTTTGTTGGTCATTAACAGGTAGTTACCTCATAACATGACTTACACCTCCTGAGAAAATCATTCAATCCAGTTGTGTCCACTGCAAATTAACTTCCATAAACAGCTTATAAAGCATAAAAAGTAACTACACAACCTGCTTTAGTCATCATGTTTTTACATTATCTTTGACATAAAAAACATCGAGTGAGATGTATGAACTTAACTGATACATTGCAAACTGAAACTGCTAACAGCTAACTCAGGATACTTTCTCTGAACCCTTCAGTCATTCAGTCAAGGTGTGAAACTGAGGTAACCATCTGGCATTTTATTTTAAGGAGCACAAAACAAATCTTTTATTAAATACTCAGAATTAAAATAACCCGAGGTACTGTAAAATCTGGAATATAAGTTGCAACAGTGTACAACACACAGACTGTTTCTGGGTGTCTTACAGATGGAAAAAAGGTTTTCTGTGGCTATATTAACAAATGTGTATACGGGTTATTATAACAGTATTTCAATTTACTGTCATTTGAAAACATATTCAAAATGCATTCAAAATTATACTGTCTTGGCTTTGGAAAAAAAAGACTCTCTCACAAACATTTGTTCAATAATTCAAAGTCGATCCAAACAATTCTGCATCGTGTTCAGCAAAGTCCACAACATGCAGTTTCTGTGCAGCTCTCTCTAGTACCGTCTGTTGTCATCAGTTTGCAATGCTGCTAGCTACCACTACATTTGCTCTTGTCAGCCAATGGTAACGTTGAAAGTTGTAACTGTGACGGGGGGAAGCTGCACTGGTGGACATGATGGCGTATGTCCATGACAAAGCTTTAGTTTGATTATAGCGCTGGCTTTTGGGTAAAATACCTTTGTATTTCACACTGGTGTACCGGTCACACCAGTAAATAGGACGCATCCCACTTTGTAGATAAAAATAAAATAATAATAATTAAAAGTGCATCTTATACAATAGATTTTACGGTAATCTGGCAGAGAATTTTGCATTTGAAATCGGTTTTACAGGAGGAATCTACCTGCAAAATTTCCTCTAATTTTCTACCTTGATTTTGGAGACTAGGTTTGTCATTCAAGATGTTTAAAAGGTCAGTTTAATGGAGAAAGACAAGTGTTATCTGGTTGATTAAGAGCCAGTAAACACACTGAATCAAAAGGCCCCACAGTGGGGAGCAAGTCCCTGTTGTCACTGTTTAAGGTTCACAACAGAGATGCACCGAAATGAAAATTCTTGTCCGAAGCCAAAAAGTGAATATATGGAAACACCTGGCAGAATGCTGAATAGGCTACCATAACCTACTGGTAATGATTTTTTCCCATTTATTGGCTAATCTGTACCATGGCATAAGTCAAATCAATTTTCATTTTGCTTTATGTAATTTGAAAGTGGAAGTTTGGAGAGTGACCATCGCACAGGACATGGTTGCAGTCTCTCCCTCCTGAAGCCTGCTCGTATCATTATCTCATCAGTTTAATCTAGTTCTCACCCTCTGGGTGTGGATGATGCTCTTGTACTCTCGGGCCACGCGGCTCGCCCATTTCCTCGCCTCTTTATCCAGGCTGTGCTCCTCCGCCGTTCCAGTCTCTTTCTGCAGCTGCATCACCTATAAACCCGGAGAGACGAGACGGAGGAGACAAAATATAAGAGACTGTAACGTGATTTGAAAAGCATGGCAGAGACACTGTACATGAAATTGCCGATGTATGAGAGTTAACGATGATCTATTTTCATTGAACACGTGTTTGTGGACAAACCTTCACAAATCTTTCATCAATTCATGGCCTTGAAATAGTTCCGTTGATAAAATTTCTTTGCACAAAGTTGTTGGTCCCAGTAACTCTTACTGTACATGATTCCAGACAGAAACTAATTCTTCCGGGGAAAGAATTTTCCTAAAATAAAATCTTGTTTAATGCCACTTTTACAACCCACCAGAGCACCTTTAACAGAAACTCATGGTTTCCCAAATGTAACCACAAAACCAACAGTTGAAGTTATGTTTATCATTTTTGTTATAATCGCACAGCAACTTCCTATTCACACATTACAAGGGCCTATTTAAAATAATGTGTTTTAGGAAAAATATACACATGAACGAAGTCAGAATGGATCATTTGTTTCAACATTACAAGTGCTCATTCTGGTCCATTCTGATGGCTGCATTTAGGAAGCACATCATCCAGAAAACATATTCGTCTCACATTTACAAATCCAAAAATTTCAAACCCAGCTGCTTTCAGCTCTTCATTATGTAAGAGGGAGGGAGAAGAATCTGTTTACACAGAGAAACACTCAGGAGCAAACAGCTTCCTTTCACTGTGATGAATGCATGTTGATGTGATACTTCTAATCAGAACTTCAGATCCCTTCATTTTAATTTTAGTGTTTCAGATTTGACTTTTCATTCTTGAGTAAGTGGAAACAAATCCTTTAAATCTGATTGAAGAGGTTTGCACATGACAGCAGCAGTGTGTGTGTGTGTGTGTGTGTGTGTGTGTGCGTGTGTGTGTATGGGGTGGGGAGGGTCAGTGCACTCTGATGAGGCCCACTCACAATGCCTCCTTTTCACAGCTGGGCCGTTCACAGGGCCCGGCCTTCCTCCTGCCCCTCCCTCCCGGTTCAGCTCTATTCCTTACCGGATCCCTCTGTCTGGTGCAAGTGGTATGGGGGGGAGGGAGGGGAGGGAGGGGAGGGGAGGCTCTCCACCACTAATGTTTTCTTTAGGAACAGGCTGCTGCTTGTTTGACTTCCAATGAAAACAACGCCAGCGTTTGCAGTTTGAACAAATTGTCCAGTGTTGTCCAGAGGAGCTGAGGGCCAGAGCAAAGGCGGACCGGCAGAGTTGGGCGATGGACAAGTACAGCTAAATGAAGTATGTGTGACATGGACTGCAGTACATTACATTTATGTACAGCAGCCATCAGTAACCCACTGGCAGATTCGCACACTGAGGTCTTACAGGCTGATAGTAAAGTATTTTTGGACTGAAGTTTACTTGCATGCTGATATTCAATGTTTGTTTTCCAAAAAGGCAAAACAAGCTAAAAATGACCAGTTTGGGTGGAAAACTGTCTGAAACAGATTCAGATCATGAGACACTGCGAGCTTCATGGACAGGTGTGCACAACAGACTGCACTTGAATGAAAGCTCATGAGTCAGGCAGGAGTTACTTCAAGCTGTTATGAGCACAAATCAGAAACAACAGCACTGTATAAAGACAAATCCAGCGGATGCACTGGAGGGCCTGTGTTGCTTCAGGTGATGCTGTGAAACACAATGAGGAACCATCCGGGCAGTCCAGGTTAAGAAACAGATGTATGAATTTGAACAGTCATCAGATGCCAGTGTTCCCCATACGCAGGCTCTTCATGGGTGGCCCGCCCAGGGAGATAATATACAAACTCCCAATTTTATTTGTGGAGCTGCGCATCCTATTCAGACAGCGCACCAGTGAATAGATGATGTTATATACTCTGATACAGCGGGTGGCGATTTGGCTTTTAGTCAGTCAGTAAAACCAGCGAAGAAGAGAAGCATCCTCTTGTCTCAAAGGGAGGATGCCAACAGGGCTTTGGATGTAAAGTAACTTTGGTCACTAAATTGAAGAGAACTGGAAAACTGGAGAGAGTGAAAATGTATGTGTGTGTGTGTGTGTGTGTGTGTACGTGCTGACAATAAGCTGGCAGCAGCAGCTCAACACAAGTGAAGCTGTTAACCCACCTGCATTCTTAAAAGTCACAGACTCAACAGCTTTATCATAGTTCGCTAACAGCACAAGCTAATCCAGCTAAAAGCCACGCGTGCACTGAGCTGCTGTAACCGCTTTCAAGTCACTAACCAGCTGTTGTCAATACTGACTGTGCATGTTAGTGGATAAGCGTACAGGTTAATTTTATACTATGACACTGAGTGTTTGTTCCTGCATCCAAATGACTATTGGAAAGTAGCGTTATCTTGTATTGCAGACAGATATGACATAGCACTTGATTTTTCCCATACTGGTACCTAGCATAATGTTAAAGTCCAGACAGTGAGACTCAAAACCAATGAAGTGCTGATAGAGTAAATGCAAAGCCTATTTCTTCATCATGTAACATGTCGACCCGGTAGCTCTGTGTCTGCACAGATCCAAAGCAGTCATCATGTTTCTCTGAACTTGACAGCAAGAGAGTCAAACACAATAATTTATTATGACTGTAATCAACACTTACAGCCCTAACCCACTTCAAACAGGACAGACTGTACGTTCCGGCCAAAGTTCACATCCTGTTGTGAGGCTATTATTAGATTTTTGTGATGCTGCTTGCCAACTGCACATACATTTGCTTCATATTTTTTCTGTCTCACAATCGAAGATATTGACTTCCATTTTAAAATGAAGTTTGGGGAACAAAGGAAAGACCAAGACCAAAATAAAGGACAAGGAAAACTGCTCTTGAGCAGGTACACCACTGTTTTGCACTGTTCACATCTGACACCTGATGAATAAATGTCAGGATTTACCGTATCTGTGTCGATGGGCTGGTACAAGAAATCCGGGGCTTGCTGAAACACGAGGTTCTTCTGTACAAACAGCTGCTGGTGAAACTCCTGCAGTATCTGCATGTGTGGGTTTTAAGGGAAAAGATAAAATATATATTTATGTTTTGCCAGAAATGAATGAGACAATACCTTTATATCTTAAATAAACACCTTAATTGTTTGCTGACTGTATGCATTTTTGCACAGCTCTGCAACAACTATGTTGCATGCACCAGCCATTTTCATTTGCTTACATGTTTGCGATAACATTTAGTATTTTTGAAGAAATAAACATTAGGTTAAGCAAATAAAAATGGCTGGTGCAGAGAGGGAGGAGTTTCTGCAGTTTTTGTGGGAACCATATTTATTCGAGCCGGAGTTCACGATATTTAGAATAACTGTAATAAGGGACACATAACATTGGACTGGATGTGTTGGATTTAGGAACTTTCTAGCTGTAATAAAAATGTTCTGTACTGAGCATATGACACAACAAAGAAGACTTGAATTATATCACACGAAGCTATTGAGAGTTTTAAATGGACGTTATTAGACAGTTTGAATGTTTTTAAAAGTGAACCTTTACAGAATGCCAGCAAAATGGAGTGCACATTTTTAAAAATTGTCAGCTTAATGTGGAGGAACGCTGAAAGGAATAAAATATTCTTCAGTTCAAGACATCTAAGGGTGAGTAACTGATTGCATAACAGAATTTTGCGTGAAATATCACTTTAACACACATTTATCTTTACTTTATCGTGTTATTAAGTAACATACGTTCTATTGTAGCTACACATCGGTGCATTTGTGATTTTTTTTTCTTCATGATATAGTATGATTTTTCAGGGACTGACAGTATTTTCTGTCCTCTGATAACAGGAAAATCTTCTCTGGTCCAGCACTGTGGACCAGGAGAAATAAACTGCTGTGACTTTATGAGCTGTTACTGCCTCATTTAAAGCTAGATGCTAATCAGATTGAAAACAATACAAAACAATAAGTGCCCGATAAACCTAATCCTTACCCAATCCCATTAAAGCGTAACAGTATTTTCATCATCAGAAAACATTTATGCATTGCTTTGAAAACATAGAAACATCCTGCATTAGAACCAGAAGTAAAGCATTTATTAAGTTAAGTCAGATTTTTTTAAATGATGCACAGGGGAACAGATTTGAAAACTAAATTCAGGCCACAAAACAGAATAAAGAATTAAACATACTCACGAGTCAAATCAGACTGTCACATTAAACAAAGGACACATAAAATCTGTTTCAGCTGAGCCAAGTCATGACACAGGAAGCACATGAGGAGAAACGTGAGCTCTGTTGAAAAGCTCCGTTCATATTCAGACCTGAGCAGAAACAAAATGCCTCTGCAGCTCCACAGAAGCAAGATGAGCTGAACAGACCAGAACTAAAGAAGCCAACAACGGCTCAAGAGCTTGTAACCGAGGAGCGCCGAGGAAACTCAAACCTCCCAATTAATTAGCAGTCGGTGAGGCAGTTCAGCTCTTCCTACACTCACACAGATACTGACTGATGCTGACGGTTTACAGATCTGTTCTAAGGTTCTGTATTATTTTAAAGATCAGCACTGGCTACAAAAAACGGAAGAAATGTGGATCCTGTCTTTACTGAGCTTGTACTGTGTTCTGCGTTTGACGTTGGAAAACTTACCCCATTTGAGCTGTTCAAGAGCTGGGTGAAGGTGCTGTGGACAGTCCGGTAACTTTCCAGCTCAGTCTGACACAGTGACACCAGGTAATCTTTTACCTGCTCATAGATTCTGCCATCTAACACCTGCGGACAAATAAACAGGATGTTTGTTTCCAAGTTAATATTACATGTTTATTTTCCACCATCCACTCTCTCATTCAGAGTGTGTGTGCTCACCTTGAGGCAGTCCATCAGGTCCGTGTCATAGTAGCGCTGCTGGTGAGCATTAGCGGCTGCTAGCGTGAGAAAGTAGTCGTTTCTGGCGTGTGTGGCTTTGGAGTTACATTCGCTCCTCTTGGCTTTCAGCTGGAATGTAAAAGTTCACATTACTAAATCAAAAACAAACAAATAAACAAATGTTAAACATTTTTTTTGGATTTAAAGATCTTAAACCTTCACACTCGCCCTCTGAAGACTGGACCTGGACTGGAAGAGACTTAACTTGGACCTGAATGGAAGAAAAGACAAAAGGCTTCATAAGACATGGTTTGACCGAGCAGAAGTGTTTTCTGTAATATTTCTTACAGTTGTAATTTTGTATATAAGCAGCAAAAGACACATTTTCGCAGTTTTTTTCCTTTCTGAATTTATTAAGTTCAGCAAAGTGTAAACAGGTGGTACATTAGGTTTTTAAATTGACTACAACATTTATTTTTATTCAGATGTCATGACTGTTTTAAGTCTTGACAATATATTGCTGTATTGATATTTTGTCCCACCCTAGTAACTGGGTTTGTGACTGCCTCAAAGAACAAAGGGACTCTAACAGCAAAACAGCTGAATGAAATTAGAGACAATTTCATGGAGTAATGCTCTGTCATATTTAAATGAACTCTGTCAAAAATCAACTACACTCAAGTAGTACACAAGTAGCCTCTAAATATCTAAAGGAGTTCAAATTCAGTTCAGACACAATAAAACTGAGGAAAAGTTCTGTTGTTCTGTCCATGAATAACATCCTCTACTGTGAAAGTGTGCACAGATTTACAGACACCAGTTCACCAAAGTGCATAAAAACGTGTTCACTGATCACCTGCCTGACCTGGTTTCTCTGAGGAACCTGGTTTTTTAAGAGCATATGAACACAGACTGAAATGAGGATGATTGTAAATAACACACATACAGGAAGTAAAAACTATGATGTTAATGATTGCAGCAGAAAAAGGATGTGACCAACAGACCTGATGTGGGAATTTACCTGTGTGTTTTGTTTGTGTGTGTGTGTGTGTGTGTGTGTGTGTGTGTGTGTGTGTGTAACAGGCCTGAAGCTTATTGTCACTGGAGGTTTGAGCCTCTCTGCAGAATTTGACACTGACTGAATTTGTTTTTTTTAATTAATCTGCTTCAGGAGGAGTTTCTCTGTGCTTGCCTTAAATCTGAGTTCAAAGGAAACTGAACTTTTCTAAAAACTAAAGGGATCTTTCTTTATTTTAACAATGAAATGTCAGAAAATTGTGAAAGAAAGAAATAATATCCAGTGATGTTACTGGCATTTTCAAACTACCAGTAACATTACTATCATCTGTCCAAAACAGTGATCGGTTTCATACTTGGCATCCAGCTCGGCCTTCTCTCGGACGGCCTGCGCCATCGTCTCAGCCTCCTGGTACTTCTTCCTGCTCTTGGTCAACTCCTTCACTGACTCCTGCAGCTCAGCTTGAACCACTGTCAGCTGATCAATACACTGAGGACAATGAGTTAGAGACACAAAAAAGAAAAAACAAGAGAGAACTTTAAAAGTATGCAAATTATCATCTCAGCAATACACCACCTGGAAAATGCAAATTTGTCTCGGTCGTTATCTGCAGAGGACATTGGGGAAGTTGTGCCATAACGCTGTGAGCGATACAGCAGCCTGAAAGGTGAGCGTGAACAAGAGCAGCATTGTGGGCCGCAGGAACGTGGCCAGCAGAAACCAGAGAGCAACACTAGACTCACGATCATGATCAGTGAACCTCTGGACCAGTACAGTCTTACTCCTCAGTGAGGGTCAGATACTGGACGGATTTTCATGATAAGAGCGACTGCTGCGACCTCTGTCTTCATTTAGCAGATTGTTTATTGCACCATTATCAATATCACACTGGTTGTTTTATTTTCCACTGGTAGCTGACAAATGACAAGAGAAGAGCGGGATGGGATTAAGTAACTACTGCTTATGCTACTACTCATTATTACTGTCATGAAGTCACTCAGTGGGGAGTATTACCGTAATGTCCACAGGATCTGGCAGCATCAAGTCACAGTTATGTTTCAGTTCAACTGTGACAAGGAACAAATATGGATGGGAAACATTTCAGATGCTGTCATGTGGCTTTGAATTGTCTCTGACATTGTTCATGTTGCATAAACACACATTTGCAGCTCATTCAGATGCGGTGACAAATGCTTCACTTGCAGCACCTGTTTTTCATGACACTTTATTTATCCCCAGGGGATAAAACTCATGTAACATCAGCAGCAGCACAAGAATGACCATGGTGCAAGGAAACTGCAACAACAAATGTCAAAAGCAAAACAAATATACAAAAATGAGAGCAAAAAAATATGTATGCATTCTCTTATTAACACAATGCAAAGTAATTTACATCCTCATATGGCTGATGACATTTTTCAAAAACACATTTATTCCTCTTTTTTCCCCCAATGACAGACTGACCACTGCGGGTCACCCAGTGTGTGGCATTATGAAGTTGACATTTAGTTCAACCTTTTACATGAAGCTGATCACATAACAAAAACTGTATTAACCTGTATTTTGTGTATTTTATTACATAAATAATAATTTTATCATCATTAAAGTCCAGCAGCCTGAGAATGACTGAATGTTAACAGGAACTACATGAGCTGTGACCAAAAATATTTTCTTACAGTTCAGTTCTGAGCAGAAACAAATCCATTGATGAAAACAAATGTTGTTGTTTTTTTTTTTTTAAAAATGGCTGTTTTATCTTTAAAGGCACACATTATGAACAGAGTGTAAGACCTGTCTCACCTTCCTCAGTTGCTGCTCCTTCTGCAGTCTGACCGTCTTTGCTGGATCAGCAATTTGAACTTTGTAGTTATCACAGGCGCCGATTCTGGACTGGGTGAGCTGAACCGTGCCCTCCAAATATGCCCTCCATACACAATACATGTTTCTAAACCAAACATAAACAAAGAGACAAATAAGTTCCTTTTACACTCTCAAGAATCAAATTTTTTATTAGATTAAATAAAATTATGATCTCCATGTGACAACGATCTGTCTTTCTGTCATTAGCAGGAAGATTGAATGCATCAAAATAAACACTTCTAATTTCTGTTAGGTCATACATGTAAATAAAACAACACGTCTCTCAAGTATCTGATCAGTTCTGATCAACATCATGTAGAACGTTTAAAGCATCGTGCTACCTGTGATCTTCTTGTTCTTCTGTCTGAATGTCGGGCCATTCCCTCTTAAGATACTGATTTGCCAACTTCTGGAGGGCCTGGAAGAAAAGAAGTGAGAGACAAATGTTTGACTTTTGACACCAGCACACAGTTCCTGTGCCTCATCTACACATACGACACAAGTGCCCTCCCATAACCTTGTCCTATAAACCACCAAGCAGCCACATCGAATACACAGACCATTAGCAAAAATGAAGTGGATAAAAATAAACTTCTCTTTAACAACTTTGAAACTGATTTGCTACTGCATCACTATGAGACACACCTCAAGAGCCACATTAACTAAAAAGTATTGTCAGTTACATTCAGTTTTCAATGTGATTCATCACTGCATGAACTCGTTCACCTGTCAGCCAGAGCTTCGGCTGGCTCACTTGCTGGTTTTTATGCTGACGTAGGCTCATTTTTAGAAGAAAAATGTAATTTATTTAGACCACATTCACCCCTGGAGAAATATTAGGTTTCTCCACCTCAGCCAACAGTGAGGTTAAGCTTTGAAGAGCTAAAATAGCAGGACAGAGTAAACAGAGAAAAATGGGGTAAGTAGGATATCTCTGGTGTTTCTGAGTGCATGTTTGGTATGTCTGAGAAATAAACTTGCTCTGACCAGAATAAACTGATGGAGAAAGAATGTGAGTATTTTTATAATGGTGCAGATGATTTAAGTGAAACTGACTTAGACTTTCTTTTTAATATGCTTTGAACAAGCAGCTTCTGATGAATTTATTTTGATTGTTTGGGATTTGCCTTGGCACATGCGCAGCACATAAGAGCCTGTTGGTTGCCAGCTGTTGTCTTCGCAGTGTGAACAGAGCTACTTTTTGACTCGACAGTGGTGGACAAAACATAACACAGCAGCCGATCTTTGTTGCAACTTGTTTGTCAGTTTAGTTTAAGTGTTGATCTTGGTGGACAGACAAGTCAAGATAAATGAAAATGTTGGAAAAAAAGATTCTAATCACTTGTTTCTCCACATACAAGCTTTCCAATTTATCTTTCATGCCCCTCAGAATATGAGCTCATCTGCCGTCTCTGTCCACTGTGAAGGGACAAGCCCTGTCATGAAGTCCTGAGGCAGGCGAGGCCGCGGCTCTGAACTCGTTGGTCCTGGTGATCTTTGCCAAAGCTTCAAAGCCGCTACAAACCCGGCCATTGTGGGGTTCAGACAGACAGAGAATCACCAATGATCTAGCCTAGCGGACACGCCTGAATAGTGTGATGAGAACAAGGGAAGTGGAAGAGGAGGAGGGATGCGAGGATCGCAGAGGATGAGCCACACAGAGGAGGACATTTTATCACACTGTGTGATCTGAATAGCAATCGGCTAAAGGCTAAAGCAGCTTGCAGGTGTAAGAGACCCAGAAAAAGGCGCGTAAAGAGAAGAGATTTGAAAAAAAGAAAGAGGGTAACCAAAGGGAACGAAGTGTTCCAGAGACACTCTGACCCACTTTGATTCAACTGTTGGCAGCGGGTGTCTAACTGATCACATAACTAGCAGGCGGCTCAACACAGACACACAGGACACCTTTCAAAGTGAGACACACAACGGAGACTCTTTCTTCATTTAAACGCTGGAGGTAACAATTATTCTGATAGTTGATTAATCTGATAATAGCTGTCTCCATGAACCCAGTCATCCTTTTAACAGGACAAACTCTTCAACCCTTAAAAGGTCACCACTTATGTTTTACGCCGAGGTCAGACTACATGATATCAGCCCAATATCAGCCTGACCGGAAAGACGTAGGGCATCGGGTAAAGCTCGGAAATGACCAATGTGCTTCGAGTGCAACCTTTCTCGCATAGTATGTCATAATGCATGACAACCAATGCCACATCTAGGACGCCTCATGACAGAAAGACTAGCATGTTTAATTTTTTGTTTACCTTCCACGACAGCTCGTCAGTAGTAGTAGTCAGTGGCGAGCACTTCCTTGCCACTGACATCACGTACGTCATGAACTGCAAACGATGACTGATCGGGGAGCAACATGTATTCCGTAATGTCTCTCTGCCACGACACGACATGAATTTAGGATTCTTTAACCCCCCAATCCGACACAGTGAACATTTTAACAGAAAAATATATTTTGTATATTGTGTATGTTGTGTATGTTGTGTATGTTGTGTATGTTGTGTATGTTGTCTGACCCCGGCATTAATCAAACTGATAGTGACTCCTGTTGGGGACGGACAGAGTGTTGATTCTGAGGACAGAACTGTGTTGCATTGCTAAATTCCGATTAAATCTGGTGCTGAAAACAATGGCATAACATGAGCAGGCATATCCAATAGAGACACACATGAACAGGTTACAAAAGCCAGCAGGCTAATCTGAACACTCCACTGGATACACACATCTTTGTTTTGCTATTCCTTTTTATTCTCTCTGTGTTCATACATGAGTCAATAATTAAATACATGCAAATATGC
>JAPXVT010000007.1:30367688-30382140 GCA_029823135.1 Acanthurus reversus | reverse complement strand
AACATGCTCAGCCTGCCCTGAAATCAGGATGCAGACCCGGTCCTCCCGCTGCTAGCGAGTGCAGGCTGTGACACATTCAGTATGCCTCCTTATACCGTGAGCTGCCTCAAATCGCCCGAGCAAGCACACACAGACATGATGACCTCCTTCAGCTCCATCCAGCGCTGTCTACACAATGAACCCTCGCCTGTCTAATTTTGTTTCTCCAGGAGAGCTTGCTGCCTGCATATGCTTGTGAAAGAATAGGCTATGAGATGACTTAACCATCTTTTTTCCTTCATTGTTCCAATGTCAGCTGGAGTGCCACTTTCTGCTGCTGTTGCTTCAGTATGTGACATATTTATCAGGTCTCTTCAAAAACCACAGACATCAGATCAACTCCCACATGTCTGCTCTCTCTAGGGACACAAAAAGCTTTTTTAGAATGAATACACTGCTTGTAAACACTAGCATCTTGTCGTGTGTGGTTTCAAAGTCTGACAAAACATTTGTAAAGAAAATAAACAAGGTAAGACACTGATTTTCTTTGCAGTGTCTACCCTCTGCCAAAACATCCATTTACTTTCATTATAAACTGTATACTAACTTAGTTAGCAAAGCTCAGTTTTTAAAAAGTACATATCTTCCTATTCTGCCACTGCTGTTTATCCTGCTCGCTTTACATGATGGATTTATCCTTTTAATCATTCACTAAATCAAACCAAAGTTTTAAAAATTATAGACCATTCCTACATTCGCAGTGATGTCAACATAGAATTACAGAAAAGAGTTAAGCAGGGTCTTATGGTCCAGTCTAGCATAGATGTTATATAGGATTATATAGGATAGGTGAAAGTCCAATTAGGATTTTATGAATGAAAAATACAAGTATTTACCATAACTTTATCCCAGAGAGGACCAACCAGCCTTTTTATATGAAATGACAAGCTCAGTTTTATAGGAATCTCTGTCATGAATCTGAGGTATGAATGATAAACTAAGTCCACTGGCTTGAGAATGAAGGCAGTGGCATGATTGTGGGTTTTATCACCATAATCTACAACTGGTAGGCTGCTGTTTCTGAATACAAGTTTAAGTTTTTGCTACAGTTTAGGGATAAGACTCTTAATATGATCATCAAGCCAGATATCTAGATATTTAGATAGTTAGTGATGAGTGTCATCTGCTTAAAGAAAGGAAGTCTGTGTCTCCTGATCAGAGTGGCCAACCTGCGAAAGACCTTACTGATCGGGAGCCAGATCTACGGCAAGCTGCTCAGGACAACAACCACACCAGACGGAGAGACCATCATCCTGGACCAGGTGGACATTGACTTTATGGTCGACGCCGGCAAGGACAACTTGTTTTTTGTTTGCCCGATGACTCTGTACCATGTGATCAACAGATCGAGCCCGTTCTACGAGCTGTCAGTCGACTCTCTGCCCCAGCAGGACTTTGAGTTGGTTGTCTTTTTGGACGGGACGGCCGAGTCCACGAGCTCCACCTGTCAGGTCCGAACCTCCTACATCCCACAGGAGATTCAGTGGGGATACAGTTTCCTGCCCATCATCTCCCGCACCAAGATGGGAAAGTACCGCGTGGATTTCTCAAACTTTTCCAAAAGTGTTCGAGTCACCACGCCTCACTGCGTCCACTGCTTCGAGACAGACTCAGACCAGAGAAACCACAACCACCACAACCAAGAAAATCACAATAACCAGGAGAAGTTTGGGATTGACAATCTGGGGTTCCAGGTGATCGACATTCATGACTCTGTAGACATCACTAAGATGTGAGTGGGTAAGAAAGGAGCTTCAGCTCAGACTGAAGTGATGCACAGTGACTCAGGATGTGGTTAATAGGTGTGAAAGCAACTTGTTTGTCACTTCCTTTAAAGGGGCAGTTAATCAGACAAAAGAAGAATAAAATAGTGAAGAAATATTTGGCCAAGCTGCTTCTTCCAACGAATATTTGAACTGATGTTTGACTCGAACAACAGAAACATTAAATGTTATTAAACTGTGAGGATGAAAAATCAGACGAGTGCGTGTTAATCTCTCGCTCAGCAGCTCATTAAGCACCTTGGGGACTTGTGACTTCGTCTAGGTAATGTGTGGAAGAGGGAGAAAGAGGGATTGAAGTTTTGACGTGTGGAAAATGAAAGGGGTGAAATACTGGATGGCACAGTGGGTACTTCGAGAGGAGATTAGGGCCTGAGCCTGTTCTAATGAAAAACAGTGTGCTGTAGAGGCTGGAGAAGGCAATAAAGAAGTGGGACAGGCTTTTTAAGTTTTCTCATTAATTCTACTAAAATACTAACTGTGTGCTGGCTTTTTTTGTCATGTTGTTGTCTTGATAATTAGAGAAACTGTGAAAATAGCTGCCAAATGCACTGATTTGAACTGTGACCAGTCTACAGTTTGTAGATCATACTGTGTAACTCTGAAACTTCTTCTCAGGGAAGGTTAACATCTTTAGTTGGAATAAACCTTTTTTTTTTCACAATTCACTGACTCAGTGTTCAATGTTTGTATCCTTAGGTGTTTCTCTTGTTGAATATCAGAATTCTCATTACACAACAATAAAAGGTGCTATATGTAATATTTGAGCAGTAATTACAGTTAAACACCTCAAAACTCTCATGACCTCCATTAAATCTGCTTCAGATGACCAAATCTCAACTGACTTGAACTAGTTTGACCTCTATATAGACAATGTTAAATAAAGCACCTTAACAGTGCTGGAATATTAAGTTAATATATTCAAGTGATTTACTTGCGTGTAAATCTTAGGGCTGCGTATTGGCAAGAATCTGGCGATATGACACACATCACAATACAGGAGTTATAATACGATATATTTTGATATATTGCAATTTTTCTTCAATCTTATTTTAGGAAAACTGTCAGTACAAAGAACACAGCACAATAAAATCTGAGAAAAAAATATTTTTTGTGCAATCAGAATACCATAGCAATACTTTTTGTGCAGTAGCTGTCAGGCGTTTCAAAAAAAACAAACACTGTCTTTGGATGAAAACTATTAATTAAAAATCAATACAGTGGTTTTATCGATATGTATTTGTATTTTCTTACACCCCTATAAATTTAAGGTACTCCTACTATACATGACTAAGGTATTTTCATTCAATGCTTCCTCATATTGCTACTTCACTACAGTTCAGAGGGAAATACTGTCATTTTCTTCGGTACAGATATTTACTTCACGCAGTAAGATTTTAAGATGGATGAAGAGAAAAACTTTTTGATGCAATGTGTAGAAACGGTCACAGCAGTGGTGGTGGAGGGAGTTCTCAGATCTCAAAGGGATAGTTGAGTATTTTTGAAGTGTGGTTGTATGAGGCATTGATGCACAGTCACACTATGACCTTCTGCAGATGGTGATCAGAAGTATCAGTTTTAGGAGGAGGGGGGAGAAATCGCTTCACTGGAAGTCAGCGTTGAACTGCTGCAGACGGGGTCAGCAGGAAAACTTCTTTGACCACACATAAATGCATACCTAAAAAATCAATATCCGCTCAATTGTGTGTTGAATTTAGAATTTTTCCACTGCTTTTGTTTGACAGAAGACAGCTGTTTACTTGGGCACTATATTTTTCAACCATAGTCCCACCATGTATTATTATGTCCTCTTGTGTAGTAAACCTAATAAACGGCTGTCTAGCTTCAAACTAAAACGGTGAAAAAGTCCTGAATTTGGCGTACAATTGAGCGTATATTGGTTTTTTAGGTAAACATTCACATATGTGGCTAAAAACCATTTTTCTGCCGACCCCGCCTGCAGCAGTTCAATGCTGTCTTAAGCTGCAGTGATTTCTCTCCCCTTCTCCTAAAAGTGTCCCCGCTGGCCTCCATCTGCAGGTCATAGACTGACTGTGTTTAAGAACTTCATACAACCCCACTTCAAAAATACTCAACTATCCCTGCGAGTAACAGTAGTAATACCACAGTGTAGAAATACTGGTACAAGTGAAAGTTATGCATGTACACTGGGCTGTTTAACAGTAGACTGTACATGTCGTAGCCACAGTTTCCCTGTCGTCTGTCCGTCTGTGCTGTTCCCGCTCTCCCTTTCCTGATTCCCTGCTCAACCTGCTTTCCATCAGCTTTTCACCTTCTCCCATAAATCCACCCTAATTCTTCTCCCAGACATCCCCAAAACATTGTCACGGCTCCAGTGGCAGCCTGCATGCCTACTAACACTCATGTTACTCCCGCCTGTTCACCCCATCCACCCACCTCCACCTTTGCCAGGCATCATAACTCACCTCTCCACTCCTCTCTGTCCCTGCAAGCCCCATGATGAACTTCCTGATACCTGGCTTACCTCCTGTGTTTGTGTGCTGCGCTTGGATTCACCCTGAGTCACTGTAGCAATATAAAGTACATACATACATATTAAAACAAAACATCATGCATAACAGTAAAAACTCACAGGGTCCATTTTTCTGCACAGTGTGTACATTGACTTTTACTTAAATGCAAGGGATTACAGGGATTGTAAATGCGGCTGATATGACATATTTGGACCGTGGTGCTAGCTGTGGAGGTAAACTTCCTCCTCCACTTCATTAATGTTATCCATGCAGAGATGATAGTTTAGCTTTACTGTCTGTTTACATTGGGCCAAGAAGCTAACGTTAGTTTAACGGTGAACAGAGACTGTTTGTTCTCATGACTGAACAAGAGGGACAAAGGTCACATCAAACAAGCATGAAAATGTTTCTAACGCAAATACACGGAATCTATTATCAGTCACTGCACGGCTAACACTGATGTTAGCATAAACGGTTTACGTTTAAGGCCCTCGTAAACAAATAAGACGCAGCAGTGGGTAACGTTACCCCGTTAGCTAACTCATGGGTTAGCTGCGCAGGTTTTGCTAAAAATCAAGTAAACACAGGTGGAGGAGGTGAATCAGTGAAATTAAAATCCTACAGAATTTTTTTCACCAGGTTGAATTGATTTGGTTAGTCTGTTGAAATGTTTGTTAAATTATAATTTTACAAACATGAGCAGCGCCGCCTGGTGGTGAAACGTGGTCAGTCACAGAACCGTCACAATGATTGTGTCAATGAAGTTGATCAGATCAGAGCACGGCTGAATAACATCTGTGCGCCTGGAAACCCTGCTTAGACATTTAACATGTACATACATGAAAGCAGTAACGGAAAGTAATTAAGTTCATTCGACCAAGTACTGCAGTACTTGAGTACACTTTGTGGTACTTGAAGGCTCCTTCACGCGAGAATTTCAATTTGCTGCTGCTCTAAACATTTTCTCCACTAGAGGGAGATAGAGCGCATTTTTAATACACGAGGCTACTATTATTTGACAGTTTTTTTGTATTTTCATAGCCAAAACATTTAAATCTCTATATTTTTCAGTAGATTTAACTACCAAACATCATCTAGCGTAGTCAATTAATGATAGTTACATGTCTTTTTTTTCTTTTTTCCTCAAAAAAATAAAAAATAAAAAAATTTCACTTTATTTCGCTTGTAATAGAGTATTTTTACATTTCAGAGGTGAAAAGTAAGTGCATTTAATCAAGTCGGCCCATTTTAAGGACACTGTTGTGATCCTTTACTAGGGTGGTCTGTTTCTTTTAGTTTTTTAATGCTGCATTATCTTTCTCCTCTACTAGCTTACATTTCTGTGGGAAAATATATTTCAATTCTAACACTTATTGCTTGAGTCAGACTTTAAATGTTTTAAATTTTACTTGCACTTGAGCATTATTACATTGTTATATTGTTTCTTTTACCTGAGTAAGAGATCTGAGATCTTCTTCTACTGGTACAAGTTATTATCTGTGGTGGTGTAGGGAGTAAAAGTACACAAGGTAAGAGGTACAACTATGACAGATTACCTGGCCACTAGAGGGCATCAGAGAGCTGCTGTGATTAGCATAAAAATGTTATTATAAACAATTAATGCTGCAAAAAGAAAAAAAATCCAAACTGTCCCAGATCTGCCAACAGACTCCTTTTAATATGCTCAGTGATGTTTTATAAAGGTTCAGAAACAAACTACCAACTTTTGATGTTCACATTTTCCCAAGATGCCCTGCAGCTCGCAGAACAACAGCTGATCCGGTCACCAGCTGCTTCATGCTGCAGTGACGGACCTCATTACTGCAGCACAGACGCAGGTTGTTCCTGCCTCCAACATGAGACGGATTCTTCTGAAACAGCTTTCATCCCATTTGGATTTACAGAGGCGAGTTAACTGGGCTTCATCTGCATAACAATGGAGAGGAAACAGTTGAGAGGGATTTTGCTCAGAGTCTGAAGCAGCTCAGAGTCGATGATGATGAGGGGGCTGAGAGGAAGATACAGCAGAGCAGGTTCATCTGATAGAGCCCAGGGCTCCTTCACTGATAACACACACACTTTACTCCCCCTGTGATGGAGACAGAGCAAATACACAGGTGTACCAGCACTCCGCTGAGGTAGTAATACCACATGTGGAAACACCACAAAACAGTAAAAGTACAACATTTTAAATGTAAAGTCAATACTTACAATCTAAATCAAAACAATAAATCTACTGTAGGCTATGATGCATTATTACATTTAAGCTAATTATTGATACATTAATGTGTACATCTCTTTTCTTCCACAACCAAAGGGGGGACAAATTTAAGATAATTTCAAGTTTTATTTGTTATATACTTATTTTTGATGCTTTTTTCTTGCATTTGAAACAAAGCTGTTTTTTTAGGAGCATTTAGTGATATTTCGCATGAAGGGAATATGTTGTTCTGTACAGCACAGCTTGACTTATTAAAAGCCAAAAATATTTTTTTGGAACTCATGAGTATAAAAGAAAATCGAAATAAATAAAACTGTATTCATTGAAATGAGTTTTTTAATTAGAAAAATTCTAGATATTTTCTTGTAAAATCTGTAATATTTCTTTTAAATATTCTGAATTGATTTCTACCTCTTCAGATTTTGTTTACAAAAACAGTGACACTAAAATCCAATTACAGTTCTGAGAAGCTCTCTATGTAAAATACTTTAATGTGCTGGAACAAACTAGCTTGATATTACAGTTTTTGTGTCTTTTTTCTGCATAAAAGTAGAAAAATAAAATCCACAGGAAAGAAAAACTACAAACAGACTGACAAATGCATTTTATTGACACGTCCTGCATCCATGTGGGAGACAAACTGAAAATCGTCAGACATGTAAACAAATTGTTTAAGGTCACTTGAATGTTTGTTTGCAGGACACGAGAAGAGACATTTCCACTGAAAGTCTTCACTTGTCATCGTATTAGCAGATTGTTTAAATAAAGCTCAGCATGCATAAGAACTTTCCCAGCAGCCTTCATGAACTGCCTGAAAAGATTCATTAGGGTCAAACAAAATACAGAAACTCTTTTTTTTGTTCAAATCACATCCTCCGAATCAATCATGTTTGACACATCAAAAGCTTCAAAGACTCTTTTAATTCCCCGAAGGTGGAAACTTTCCAGATGTTTTAGGATTTGTATGATAACAGAAACTGTTTTGTCCACTGATCACCATCACGGGAGCAAATCGTACTGCAGCTCATCATGCATGAGGTTTGAGAACATTTTTTAAATTAAAAGCAATTTTATTGTAGTTTTCTTAGCAGTGAGAAGGAAATTATATATACAATACAATACTGATATTTACATCTAATTTAAATTCTGCCAAATCAACTTTTATATTTGTGGTAAACATCATGTTAGGCGCTCAGAGAGGACGGACTGTGCTCACCACTGAGCAACTGTGCTGCCTTTCAATTATTAAATGATTCATTAATTAGTGCAGCTAATGGAGCAACCTTTTAATTAAGAATGTCTCTGCTGTGTAATCACTGCTGTGCTCTCGTTTTACACGCTCATTCACACACACACACACACACACACACATACACACACACACACCCTCTTTATTCCACGTAAACTAAAGTGACATCTGCCTGTTCTGTACTTTGATTCTGCTGATGTAAATGTTCAGAAATCTCCGACCTCAAACTGTCAGATCTGATGGCATTTTCTTGACGCTAGCACACTTCGTGGCAAAGCAGGTCACATGTAAGTCTCAAGTCTTTGCATTGAAGTCCAGAGTCCTGATTGACAAGCCTCAGTGTTTCATTGTAATCACTGACTAGTAAGGAGTGGTATTTAGTATTTTTATCAACTGTTAGACAATAGAAGACATTTTTCAAGAAACCAAAATGTCAACATAATTATGCTGCTGAAGTAAGAGTCTGAAAATCATTCATTCTTCTTCTGGAAGAAATGAATTTCATGTACAGTCAATGATTAAAATCGCCACATAAAGGCTCTTTAAAGCCTAAAATAACAAACGTGATGATCAGTGAAGCAGGTGTGTCATCTCTGTGGTAAATCCCAAATGTAAAAACTGCAGAGAAGATTGTGACATTTGGATTTCTGTGGCTTTTCTGCGAAACATTATGACAGTGGAAAAAAACCAACTCATTGTTCTTGTTTCTCCGCAGAGCAGATTCAACACTCACACACACAAACGCACACATCAGTAAATCAGCAGTTCAGTTGGTGTCTCAGTGGAGCAGCTGGTCAGCTGCCAGCCAAAATGTTCATCACATTTACAGTTTAGCAGCGTCTCAACCACACAGAGAGAAGCTGAGTGCGGCCTCATGTCGCCTGTCTGATGCTAAACTGCTTCATAAAGACCAGAGTTCAAAAGTCTCGAAGGAAGAACCCGAGGCTGAGCGTAACTTAACTTTAAAAGGTACGTCCTCAAAGTATCAGTCATTGATTTGATTAGTTTGATTAAAAGTGGTCACCTGTGTCTCTTCACCGACAATTAATGGACCAGGGACACAAACCAGTAACCGAAGAGTCAAATGCTGGCGTGAAGATAATGCCTTATTTTTTACCGTATTAAACTCTTTTCACTTCTGTAAATCTGTAGTAATATGACACTGAGTCTGCAGTGAAAATTCTCAAATGGCTTTGAACTCTTCCACTCTGTCAGTTCTCAGTCTTCTCTCAAGGTTTGTGACTGTTTCAACCTGTGAATCTTTAAAAAGAGGCTTTGTCATCACTGGTCACATCTATGTGTGAGCTGTTCAAACAAACGTGTTTATTTAAGTATTTTTGAGACGTTTAACTATCAAGTAATTTAACCCTGCACTGACTCTTGTTTGTCTGAGTCTTGTTTGTTAAATTGATATTGTGAGCATGTTAGTAAGTTGTGACCGAACCAAACAGTAAAAATGAGGTCTGCAAAGGCAAAAGCAAAAAAAAAAAAAAGATAAGAAAAAGAAATCAGAAGTTTAATTTGACCTGTTATAAGCCGATTTTTGCGTCTGCAAGGTTTGTGATCTACAACAGTGAAAAGTGTTGCTTAGTTGCTAAAAATGACACACTGCTCTTTTTCTTTGTCACAGCACAGTCTCCCATTGGCTGTTCTGTGAGGCTGTCAGGCTAGGGGGTGGGCCTGCGTAGTCAACGTCAGTAAAAGGAAGTGCAGCTACAATCGCCAGAGAAGAGAGCGTGTGGACAAGCTGTGGTGTGAGTTTCCTCGGAGTGACTGTCAGGAACCCCCTTTCATCACTAACTTGTGTTTTGAGTTTTGTCTGCATGTGAATGTTAATAAGATGATCTGACAAAGAGTCCAAACAGACAGGATGCCATTCAAACTACAGACAAAGCTGACCAGAGACATCCCAGATCTCCCTGCAGAGAACACGACATGTAAGCCCATGTCTCCTATTCCTAGCCTGCAACCTAACTTCAACTACATATCTACGGATCTTAATGAGAAAAAAGTTTCAGATGTGTTTAACCTCTGAGTTCTCAGTCATTCTCGCCAAACAATTTCTACATTTTCAGCTGCAAACGCAGATAAATTCAAAAGTGCAGCTTTGCAGAAAACGATCTGGCTCAGCTGAATAAAACACAGTAAGGATCTGAATTTAATCTGCTTTGTTTTCACCAGGTTGGCGTGAAAGAGGGAATGTTTTTGTCCGCTTCCTTTATTCTCTCCATCCTGTTTCACTCCGCAGCTCCTTTCATTTTCCATACAGATATATCTTACTCATTCAATGATGTATTTTTCACTTTAATAGTTTTAGCTGTACTTGTTTTCTTTTCTCCTACCAAATTTGTTATCTTGCACCAAAATACTCATTCCAATTCCTAGTCTGGTTCTTGTATTAATTATCCCTCGACCCTCAAAATGATCCTTTTGTGGCCCCTCATGGGGTCCCGACCCACTCACTGAGAACCACTGTGTCTCTCCCACTTCACAGTTATTTCGTTTCTTCATGCTTGTTAGTTCTTTCTTGTATTTTCTTCATATTTGTGGATGTTTTTGCTGGTTCCTCTGCTCAGCTCTCACTTCTCCTGTGTATTTTTAACCTACTTGAGTTATTGTGAAGCTTTTTCCAGCTCACAGCTTGAATTGTGCTAAAATATATATTTACAGACTTACTTCCTGTGCTTCACTTTTATCAGATTATTTGAATTTCAGTGATAGTTTGGATGTTGTTGACAGACTGTACATGCACACAGGTTCCTGCTATATAATGTAGATATGTTGGTGTCATGTGTGGACTGAAACGCTTCCATCCTTAACAAGCTGCTGCGCCTCGACTGCTTCATTGTGGTCTTTTGGTTTAAAGAGCCTGGAAAATATAAAAGCCGAGTGTTTAGATCATTTAGCACAATTATTTTGGCTTGGAAAGAAGCCGTCACGGCACATTATGGCCGTGTGTTATGCAGCACAAAGCCCACTGTGGAGATTTTATGATACTAAAACATCTTAAGTTACAGAATGTATTCAAGCTCACAGCGCTGATGTTTCCTGCACACAGGAAGACACATTCACATGATGTGTTGACGCACTGCACAGAGGAGCTTCAGGAGTCTTTGTGTGTTTGCTTTGCATGTTGTGTCCTATCATAAATTAATGATTATTGTATGCATAACAAGCGTTTGATGCACAAACTGAGACGTACTGTGGGAGCTGATGTGCTCTTTCTCATGCAAATCATTTAGTAAAAGGATGTCAACCATTTTATTCTTATTTAATGTTGGGAACCAACAAAATTTATATATGAGGTTCCAGTTTTTTTTAAGAGAAAACCTGATACAAGAGAAAATATCAGCCACTCATTGCGTCCAAAATGAAATGTGGTCATTTTTCATCTTTGTAATCGGGTCAAAGATCAGATGATTTGATTTTTCCTTCTTTCAACTCTGTGTTTTTATTCTGAGGAGGCCTGACAGCCACATGCGTCCAGTTACACACACACACACGAGACGCAGGGACAGAAATGAGTGAACTTGGGTATTATTAGCTCATCTTCAGTCACTGCAGTGCTGATTGGCTTTGACATTGCTCATAATCATCTGGTACGAGCGCCTGCAGCCACAATTCATTTCATCTGAGATGCTGCGATGCAAATCGACTGAAACGTTTCAGGGCGTTTGGCTCAGTGAGTGGCCGCAACTTTGCATTGAAATTCTTAAGCGACATATTTCATTCCCACTCTCTCTCTCTATTTTTTTTTTACACCACTTGAAAGAAGGCTGCTGGGATTCATCCTTGGTAGACAAGAGACACAATATAACAGATTGAACAAACGAAACCACAGCTGCAGAAACGAGCACTTTACATTTTGAGAATATTTCAAACACATAAGCGTCCAATCTTACACTTATCATCTGGTCTGAATAAAGTCCCAGTGAATGAGATGAGGGCGGAGTCTGCTGTCTGTTGTGTTTTGGCCACAACAGACAGCACTGACACACACAAACACACACACACACACAAAATTCACTGTCAAGACTCGAGCAACAACAACCTTCATTCAGTCAAATCTCATTGCAGCAAAGGAACATTAGAGGAGATACGGAGTCATTACGGTCAGAGTCATGGCGGGGGGGCATTCATGAGATCCACGGGTCTCGAATCTGTGCTACAGGTGAACAAGCAGCACCACATTTTTTTAAGACCCTGAGTGACACAAAACTGCATGTTTGTTTGGAGCCAGTGCCCAGTTACAAAACCTGTTTACATCCTTTAGTCTTCTGAGTTGTAGTTAAAGAAATAGTTTAGTTGCGAGATGCTGACAGTAATACATCCTCCATGCGTGTATTTTATTCTATATGAAGCTGAAGCCAACAGCCAGTTAGCTTAGCTTAGCATAAAGACTTTAAATGAGGTAACAGTTAGCCAAAACCCAGCACTGCTAAAACTCTTTAACATGCCATGTAACGTTTGTTTAATAAGTACAAAATGTAAAAATGACAAGATGTGGTAAATTCATGGATTTTTGTCAACACTGAGAGGTTGCCAGGCAACCAAAAGAGACTCAGAAAGTCATTTTGCCTGGCCATGATATAATCCAGCAAACCTGCTATACAACATGCTGTTTTTGACAAAACAAACAAAATGTGTTCAGTCATGACCTTCAGGGATGCTGCTGTCAGGTGGATTTTGTTACATTTGAATAAACCCAGACTGTTTCCTCATATCTCGACTTCAGATTTTAGCTAACAGTGTGCATATTGAAAAGGTGAATTATCCTTTTTGCACTTAGTAAGAGACTGTGAGCAAACCTGTGCATTAAGGCATGAAATTAAATAAAGGCAACAACAGAACAAAACACATGAATGAAATACACTAAAAGAAATCTGACTAATTCAGCAGGACCATAAACAAAAGAAGCCAGATGATGAAAAAGCCAAAACTTACAAGACAGTTTTTTAATAATAATTTTACTATTCATCTTCTCTGATATCATGTAATATGGAGGTTTTTTCACAACCTGTCTGACAGTCTGACTGCTCATGTTGTCTTTTTTGTTGCTGAGTGCTTAATGACTTTCCCATGTTAAACAGAAAAGCAAAAAACAAAGCAAAACACATATGTAGATACCAAAACATTTAAAAACTACAAACAATCTACTTGAAAATGAAACCGTTTGTGAACAATGAATGAAAATCTTTAAAAGATGTCAGAATATTTTCCTAAGATGCAGAATGCAACTGGGCACTGGCCTGCAAAAGGCATTTTCATGTACTTTGTCAGGCTGTAGTAAGCATGCACTTTTATGAGTTATTAATGAGCAAAATGTGTGTTCAAGAGCCGAAGCATCAAACACCACAATCCAAAGCTTCTCTCTTCAAAAGCTGAAGGACAGATAATGAGAAAAAAGGAGAGTGAAGTGAGAAGCAAACCTCCTAAACCTCCTTATATTTGACTGTGGGCTTGCAGAGCGCTCGTATTCTCATAGAGATTAAATTCCCCTCACTCTGCATCTCAGTTTTTGGGGGTGAAATAAAAACACTGACTGCCTTGAAAGGAGAGGCAGCTCTTCATTTAGCACGGTAAACAAGACGCTTTGAAGTCAGCCATTTAAAATGGGATTTACATGAATAAATAAATCTTGTGAGCTCCAACACTGTTCATGAAATTGCACGAGAAGGCAGAAGGCTTTGGGTAATCATCTGTGATGCAAACACTCGTGACACTGCAGATAATATTGACAGGTTATTATTAATAAATAGCACCTGCTCTGCTTGTTTTTGTTCAACTTTGCTCTGCAGCGATCTCATTTCATCATTCATGATATCAGGAATGGAAAGTGTGAATGTCTTCGTCTTGTTTGATATGATGAAGAACAACGCGAGTTTGCATGAAACACCATTTCATTGATGTCATCGTTCACTGCAATGACTCGGCATCCCACAAAGCCTCTCTGTCCTACGTTGTGAGGATGAACAATGAGATCGTTTTTTGTTTTTTGTTGGTTTTTGGTGTAGAAGATGTGCTTCACAACCTTGTGCTTCACATCCCTCCAAGTTTAAAATAATAATAATAAAATTAAGAACAATGATCACCCTCAGGGATGGGGTTCGATAGCCTTTTTTTTTTTTTAATTCAAATATACTGTTAAATCCAAATCCTTTTACATCCCCTTTAAGCAGCAAAATGTTGCTGTAACAGACTGAAGGTTCATGAGCTACAGCTGATCTGATCTTTTCATTTAAACCAGCGACAGCAACGATTCAGAATAAAGCAGCTGGATTTGATGACGTATGTAAGTTTGATTTTCAAAGAAGAGCAGCAATCACGCTGTAATGGTGCATGATGGGACGTGTGGCAGGTCGACGGACCGTTGCCGCATCAGTAATATAGTTAAATAAACGCGACTCAACCTCAAATTTATGCAAAGGAGTCCGTCCATCTTATCGCATTGAGCTCACAAACTCAGATCATCAATCATAATGTTCAAATATGAATCAAGATTCTGCAGCTGCCTTGCCTATTTTTACATCCAAAACATCAAAAATGTTTTTTTTTTAATTTTAGTGTAGCTGTAATACAAAAAGTCTGTGACCAGGCCGCCATTTTTCCTGCTTGAAAACAAGCAAGTTAAAACCAAACAACTTGACTCGTCGAAAAATAAACTCCA
>JAPXVT010000007.1:30325574-30340136 GCA_029823135.1 Acanthurus reversus | reverse complement strand
GAGACACGGTATCAGCCTGTGCATACTTTTCCACCATCTGCTCCTTTGAAGCGCTTACCACTGTGGTGTGTCTTGTTAATCAAACAGTGTGATCAGCACCATGACATTTTTTTTCCTTTCTGTTATTTGACTTTCTGTGGGTTGATGATCTTTCCTCAGTCTGTTCAGTCATGGTCAACGCAGCTCATGAGATTAATGCTGGCTTTCCAACAGCCGTCTAATGCCAGAACTCATATTTCTACGAGTAGGAGAGCTTCTTTGACAGCTTTATATCAAATCTATTTCAAGGATTTTATTCTGTTTTGTTCCCATTTGGAATACTCAAATCCTTGTGTACTTTCATCCGTGTCAGGAGGGCCTGGCTGGGCTGGGTGGACATTTTTTATCATCCCCCAAAATAACTCCCTCTGTGTGTGGGGGGCCCTGACAGCCAAATCTGTGATATGACAAACTGAAATGTTCAAATTGCAAGAACCAGGATTTTAATTGCAACTTAACATTATTAACAGTGTCTTAACAAGCTTTTGTAAGTAACAGTTTAAGCCAGCAGCTGTGAATTTCACTCTTTAAAACTGTCACATTCAGTGACAATTAAGGAGAAAAAGTAATGAACAAAAGAGAAAACAAGACAGGTCTCTGAAAATGAACAATTAATTGGTTTTCTTTTATAAAAAAATCAACATTTGTATTGCATAAATTGCACAGTTATATCATCAGTCAAAGCTAAACCAATTTACTGCATTTTAGTGCTATTTTACATTCTTGGCTTTGTGGCATAAGTAGGAGGCAAAAAAATGACTAAAAGGAAGGTTGGAACAAGAGTTCATGCATAAAAATTCACCACACACTTTTCTTCTTCACTTTATCTCAACTAACAATCGTATTGATTAAGGCAATGATAAATGCTAACTTGAACACCACCTTTTCTCAGCTCTACTCTGTGGACTGGAAGCTGACATTGTGCTTTTGTGGATGATCCCAAACTTCAGCTACTTTGTGCCTTTTACTCTGGTCTGACTCCTCTCTTTGTGTCTCACTATTTTCTCGTTTTTCCTCCTTTTTGGCCATATGCACCATCAAGTTACATCTCCTACACATCATACAACCCCCAGCTAAAGCACTGTATAGGGTTACATGGATTAAATGAGGCTTTGAAGCAGAGGAATTTGCATTGATGGTTTTTAGTTATCCAGTTACTTGAGTTTCTAAAGGAACTGTTTCAACCCTTGTATTCTCTGACACCATCTTTCACTCTCAATCCTTCAAATATGTATCAGACAATAACTCACATTCAAAAACTGACTGTGGCCTGACAGGAAAACCCCTCAAAAATGTCCAAATGTACAACATAGAGTTGGTATCACATTAAGAAACATGAAGGAACATTTAGATCTTTTAAACTCACTTGTGACTTTCATCAAAGGGTATATCATGCTTTTATAGCGGTCTGAATATGGAAAGTCCCAAACAAAATGCTTGGTTACTAGACACCATGTGCACTCAATTCTCCACCTACCAACAGTCAGCTTTGTTCCCCACAGGAAGTGAATATAAAAGCCTTGTCTCACAGTTCACATTCTGGTATGGTGGCAACAAACAAGCCCCTAATCCCATTTTGATGACCACACCCTACATCTCAAATACAAGTATGAAAATAAGACACAGCGAGTACAAAGCTGCAGTAGGATGTCCAAAAGCTGACCTCTGCTTGTCCTTAACTAGTGTGGGTGAGGAGAATTTACTGCGTGGTCAGTTGGTTAAAGTTCAGTTTGATATTACATTTCACGTATTTTTTGACACAAGAACAGCATTTTTGTATGAATGCATTTTCATGCTCCTCCAATGTGAAAACATCAATTGGCACATGGATTACAGGGGATGAAAGAGGAAATGTAATACACAAAAGGTGCAGTCTGGCCGTTGTAAGTAGACTGCAGACATCAAACAGCTGAAAACATTCAAAGATCCAACACAGCCTAAAATTATAGCTGCTTCAGAAAATGTATGAAATGTTATTAAGATGCAATTACATGACTCAGCTGTCACTTGAAATACTGCTATATTTTACAGTTTAAACATGGCTTTCTAATTGTGTTATTGTAAAATCTTATGGCAAAATCCAGAAGGAAGATGGATTTTCTTTGATTCACAGTTACTGACGCGATATTTGACAGTGTGTGTACATGTTTTAAATAGCTCTGTAGCTGTACTGAAAATATCTCAAAGTGGTCTGACGCTGTCAAAATTTGACCCATTACCCAATAAAATAAAAAAAACAGGCCTTAAGACTGATTAAATACAGGCCTAGTATTGCTTTTAAATGGTTACTTTTTCAAAGTTAGTTTTCCTTTTTAACAACCTGGTTTATCTGCTCTACATGCTGCTGATTTGCAATTGCTAACCTGAACCGCATTTTTCCATCAATTTGAGGAAATGTTTAACATGTAACTCAGCAGGAGAAGAGCTCAGAAGTGTGTTTTGTTGCACCTTGGAACACAGCTAACAGGGATGTCAAGGAGTCCAGGAGAATTACTGTAAATGCCTGCAGCAAGGTTAAAAATTACACCACTAGAAGTCAACATGAAGTAACAGGGATGTGTTAAAGATATTCTCTCTGCAAAGTCACAAAACATTCACAGACAACGTGTGTCTTTGTTTTCCTTGCAATTTCCTCTCTTGCAATCAAATATCTATAATAAGCAACTCAAAGGTTATTGTTAGATGTTTCATGGTTACATTTGGGCACTCATAGTTCTTAGTTAAGGTTTGGTGAAGGACATGGTCTCAGTTTGATGTTGAAAAAAACAGTAACTTAAAAAGACGGGGTAACTAAAAGACATTGAGCTTTATTAACTTTATTAAAAATTCTACCAAAACCACAAACTCTCCGAGACCACCAAAATTCCCTTTGTGCCTCAATGGTCCCGATCTTTTCCTTAGCACAATTACATGAGCATGATTGACTGCCATGTAGTTTAAAATGCATGCTCTTGGCAGATTACATCAAGTGCTTCCTAAACCAACAGCCCTCCACAAGGAGGCGATCGAGATATTTTTGGCTTTATTTTCCTGCAGCGGCAGTCCAGTGTAGAGGAGAAGCAACAGAGAGCAGAGGGCAAAATGAAAATCAAATGTCTGGAGCAGAAGGCGAAGAATGAGTCCCTAGAAACTGATCATCATCTGTTGTTTGGACGTATCTGTACGTTTACGCAAGTGATGTTGAGCAAGAACAAATCCTATGCAAAGAGTGCATGAGACTTGTCTTTGCACCGCAAAGCAACGCCACTCACTAGTTCAACCGTGTAAAAAAACACAACATAAACCACAGTAAGATGAATGCATTAAAGCCAAGATTTCCTCTGCTTTCATGGTCTAATGTGACCTCACTTAATCCCTGTCCTTGTCCAGCATCAACCAGACATCCATAACAGTGATGTTGTCCAGCGAGCAACTGTAAGTGAAAGCAGTGCTCTCCAATAAATATAGATTTTGGCCACAATCCTGCAGCCCATGTATATAGGTGTTAATTTTAGGCAACAAGGTTGTTCAACAGAAAAGGGTCTCTGATGTGTTGGTGTGTGTGAAGGGGATTAGCTTTTATCTAAAAAGTTTAAAAGTCAGGGCTGATGACGAGCCAATAGGCTAGCAGTAAAAGGAACCAGAGGGAAACAGATGCCAAAAATAGCTGTGAGAAACTGTCTGCAGTAGACATTGAACAACACTCAAGGTTTAAACTACACCTGGGGAACACAACCACAACACACTCTGCCAACTTTCTCCGGTCAAAGAGCCCATCCACCGAAGAGCAGGATGCATTAAACAATACAGCTGTCTGCTTAGATCCGCTCCACGGTTTGTCTCTGCAACAATTACTAGCCTTAAGAAAACCCTCCTCATTCATCTTTTTTTCCTCTCCCCTGTTGCAGTAAATGAGAATCAGATGTTTTGTAGAGGAAGGACAGACCCCCACCCATCCTGCTTTGCTGGGGAGGTGGGACAGCATCTGTGTAATGCGCACACATTGACAGGAAGTTTAACATTCCACCCAACTTCCATCACTGGCCGGCAGCTGAGGCTGTAGCACAAATCTGGCAGTGCGTCTTCATTAGCGTAAACCAAGCACTGTGCCTGCTCCATAAAAGCTTACACTCAGAGTTATAAATAAGCAGCAGTTGACAGTACCTCTGGAAATTAATGCAACAGGATTTATTTTATCACCTGCTCTTGGCTCTTACACTGTGAGGAATTCTAAAGCTCGCCCATGAGGCTTAAAATTTAGGGCCGAGGCTTTGAGACATCCTCTGGTGCTGCCCAATAGCTGCCCTGTCAAAAGCATGACTTGCCTAAACAAAGACAAGGCCCCTTTCACCCCACAAATTCCTTGACAACTGCTGCAAGCTTCCTGCTGGCATTTGATATGCTCCATTTCGTTCCCATGACCAAACTCCAGTCATGCTGAGGCTTTCGCTGAGCAGTTGAAGGCTCGTCTCACTGACGCTCTTAAGCTTTTCTGGACTCTGATGTGAAACTTCCCTCATTCTCTGCACCGGCGTCAGTGTCACAGCGACTTAACAGTGATTTCAACTTTCATCTTGTTTCCTATGTGTCAGGGCAGTAAAGGCTCAATGTCTGACCACACTTACAAGGTGAGACAGTAAGGAGCCACTGTGTGATACTATGTCTAAATAGTTTTCACCTTAAGTGGTTGGGACACAACATTTACATTCTGTGATTTAATTTTCTGGTTTGTTTTTTGTGAAGTAACATGAAATCTTATGAACGCTCTGTGGCAGTTTTAGTAAATAAGGACTAACAACAATAGTCAGCTGTTTAAGGTCATATAGAAATCCATCCGATCATGAAAAAAATGGCTGTGGCAATGCTTCACTTTCACTTGGTGAGCACATATTTACCCATCCAGTGCTGGAATCTGAACCAGTGACCTTGTCATCACCACCACCAGCTCCTCTTGATTTATGTCTCTACAGTGATTGTCCACTGGCGTCCCATGTTAAACCAGAGACAGCCCCCCACCCCATCCTCCTCAATGCTGCGGTGAACTCACCAAGCTGACTCTGTTTTTCCCAGCATGTGGTTGCCAGGTTGGACAGTTCCCGGTATTTCTCCGCCAGTTGGAGTTTGCCGTTACAAAGGCGGGGTCGTCGAGCAAGGCTCTCCTCAGCCAGACTGCGGTTGGAGGTCAGCAGCGTCTCTCTGTCCACTTGAAGCTCCTGAAACTGGACACAAGTGCAACGTCAACAAAGGCGGGATGAGTCTATTGTGCTGGTACAGCTTGTGTTTATGTTGCTGCCTTAAACAACGTCAGACTAGACAGAGGCTTTAATTTTGAAGGATATACCTCAACTTTTTCAGTATAATTTTTCCTTCTTTTGTTACTGTGAACTGTTGTTAATACAATTTTATGGAAGTAAATACACTTTTCTACAAAAGGTATTGTTCTGGGTCTTAACAGAAAATATGGTGCTTGTTTTATGTATGAACTGTCTGTGTACTGTGCCAGTTATTTCACCATTTTATCTGTATGTTAGAGCTGTAATATGAATTAATCAATTAGTCGACGGACAGTGAGCGAATAACCAACTATTTCAGTACTGGATAAATTGTTTCAGTCTTTTTTTTTTAAACAAAAGTTTAATTACTCTCTGGTTCTAGCTGATTAAATATAAGGAGTTGTTGCTTTTCTCCATTTTAAGTTGTTGCATAAATCTGCTCATAAGAGGATGAGTTTGTGAAAGCATGTGTGCGGTAAATCTGCTGTGTAGGATGCATGAGATCATTTAGGACTGTGCATGCACAGAGACTCTGTTCACAGTGTTGAAGAGGCACAGAGAACATTAATACCACAGAGACTCCGTGAATGCTTTGTTTCTTTACAATCGCAGGAAAGTTATGCTGGTGATTCTTGTTGTGCAACACAAGGCAGAGTCAGACCCACTGCAGCTGCATGCGACCATACACCCTGAATGACCCCACAGTTGGGAGTGAACTGCGTCTGAACTGAGAGAGTTTTCTGCCTGATACAATCACTGTTGTGGGCAGGTTGCTTTATCTTGTAGTGCCAGCAAATTGAAACTGCACGGGACACTGAATCACCTGAAGGTGAAGTGTCCTGCTCAGGGGCACCTCAACACCACCTGCTGATGGAGGGGAGACTGAGAGTCAATTTGTCACATTCTCCATCCGCATCCTACCTGGATGATGGGTGTCCTGTCAGTTACAGGCCTGTTTTCTCAAACAAACATCAGGATACATGTCTCAGGCCACAATTTGGCATCAACAGAGCCAAAAAACATTTGAATTCAGCTTGCCACTTCTTCACCATGCTGTAACAAGTGGACAACACCACAGCGTTACACGTGTCCTCATGGACTTCCTCATGTGAGCCTTGAGACGGAGGAAGAGAACGACGACACGAGGGCCAGTGTTGTCCATTTTGTCAGACAGTACTGAGCTGCATTTTTCAGTCAGCCCTTGTATAATAACATGATATATATTTTAAGTAGGCCTGGGCATTACAGCTAAAAAACCTATCACGATAGTGAAGTTTCATATTGGTCGATATCGATAATTACTGATCATGTAGGACTGACGACTTGTTGTGCACTGTAGGTGGTGGGAGCAGCTATGGTAAATATCACAATATTTCTGACCAAACACCTCGATACTAAGGCAATATTGTAAGGACGACTACTTGTGATTTCACAAAATATTAACCCAATGACATTCTGGATAAATAATTATCAGTAATGTGGATAAGTGGCTAAAGGTAAAAAAGAACAGTGAGAGCAGTCTTGTAAGTTCAAAGACAACACTTGCACCATATCACGATATAACAATATACAAAATCTGTCATGATATCTTGTCTCGTATCACGATACGATACAATACTGATATATTGCCCAGCCCTAAAACTTCTAGATTTAAAAGGTTGGTTTTACAATTCAGGACTGTTACTTTAAATGCAGTATTTTTACACTGCTGTACTGGTACATTTTCTTATGTAAGGATCTGAGTAATTCTTTCACCACAGAAACACTGGGCTTGTTTGTGTGATGTAGCCCCACTGTTCATTTTCCTGGAAGCTTGAAAAGCCTAATATTACACTTCATTAAAATGAAACAATTTCCTCTGATGTTACTGGCGAGAGCAGTCATCTCCACTATAAAATGCTGGCAGAAACTGAGCCTAAAAAAGTAAAAGTTATTTATGGTCAGAGGTCACAAATCTGGATGTTTATGGCTTCAACGTGCTGCTGAATGTATTCGTCATGCTGTCAGGGGGATTGAGAGATGGCGGTGGGGCTAAATGTACATGGGGGAGGGGGAGGGTAATCACTGTCACTAGACCATATGAGCCAAAAACTATAAATAATTTAAACGTGCATGCCCCTCCCTTTAACTGATGCCAAACAATACTGTCACAGCACTGCTGTGAATGAACTGCGGTTGGACACAATGCCACTTTCACACTATAAAAATCTGAATCCTCTCTGACTGTTTCCATCAGTCTGAGCATTCCTGTGATTCTGCCCAGCCGGATGCTTTTCCTGCTCAATTGCTTTCTTTCAGCAGTCAGTCACCTCGAGCCTGAAGGCCACATCAGTGAGCTCAGTGTTGTTGGTGCATCTGTCTCACATTTTACGGGTCATCAAAAGGATGTATGAGTCCCAACTTCAGAGGAATTTGCAGAATGCGCCCTGCAGTCAAAAGTAAGTCCGTCTGAGTGCAGAAAGAGATACTACAGATCTGCTGTTGAATTTGAAGACACCTTCCTATGAGAATACAGATAACACAGTTTGCTTCAGACTTTAAGCTCAATCATCCGTCCCAGTTCCCCTAAACAGGAATCAATGCAGGCTCTCCATTTCCTGCTTTGGCTAGTCTGTCCCTTTTATCAAACAACAACTGCTGCAGTCTTGCACAGAAAAGCAGGGAGGACAGTGTTTACCATCCATGACAAATGACACTAAGGAAGCACTTAAGTGTCTGTGGTTCTGCACTGAAGAGGAAGAGGAGCTGCACTGTTGTTTTCTGTGGTTCGACACGTCTGACCACATGAAATGCAGTAAATAGGTGTTTCTCTTTCATCTTTAATGAGGCTCAAGCTTCATTAGGCTTCTGCAGTCCACCAGTTTAACATTCAGTCGGTGATGAAATTGTCTTTTCCATGAAAGAGAATTCTTCATGCAAAATGAGGCCTGAATTCAACAGAAAGAAAAGAAGCTCTATGTGCTGTGAGTCTGTGCTGGATGACCAGTTTGAAAACTTTCTTTTTGCACCGGGATGAATCAATTGCAGCTTTGATGATTATTTTAATAAATCTAAGGATTATGTGTAATTTGAAAGCTGATGAGTTGAAAGGCTGAAGAGGCTCTGATAAACCTACTGTACACGACCTGTTCAGCATCAAACAGCAGACACACTAAGTTTCAGCATAACACACTGAAGCATTTTGCAGCTCAACAGTCAGATATTCCCCTCAGGAGCTGGTGGAGACCAAAGCAGAGTTAAAAGGAGAATAAATATTGGATTTATGAGTTAAAATCATCATGGACACAAACACAACGACAGACAGATGCCAATGTTGCTCTGTAACTGCAGGATGTGTATTTAAGCTAGTGCTGACTGGTTCATCATTTAAAGGTTATAAGGAGATAGTGATCTATGTCCATGTTGTGTTTACAGCTTGTCACTGCAGGTTTAAAGGAAATTTTCACTGTGTACTTGCTACTACTATACTTGCTATATGTAATGGACAGACATTTGAGTGGCACTGATGGCACTTTTTTCTCTAACTTTCCTCCAGAGAAAGGTGTATTTCCCAAACTGAACTATTCTGGTTTCAATCTGGGAATATCAAAACAAGGCATAACTGATAAAAATATCTACACATCTGAAGTTTTCATTATTTAGTAACTGCCAGTCTGTCCATCCTGGGTATCAACATTAGAGTTTTACAGGGCCTGGCCAATGTATCGGTTTGCTGATACTGTTGCGGATACATCAGAATCAGTATCAGTAACTGTTTTTAAGGCTGAAAAAAATACTTGTACTAATTTACAACGGTGTATGTATGTAGTTTGTCCAGGAGAGGGAAGTCAGTTATTTAATTACTAATTAGTGAAGTGTTTACTGAGGCCTGCTTCATAAAGCAAGTTCAACAAACTGTGAGTCTGCTCTGAACTTTGAGTTGACTCACCCTAAGTTTTGAAACTCTGAGTTTCTGGTCCTAGAACAGCTGGTGTGAGTTAGTTCAGTTAACTCTGAGTAAGTTCACTCTGACTTACGCGCGTGAATAAATGGAGCACCGATACTACAATTCACCATGGCAACAGTGGACCGAAGGAGTTTGGCAAAATATCAGAACAGGGTTTAACAGGTAAGGCTCAGGCGTGACAGGCTCATGGTGGTTCCTCACTGTAATCTTATTTATTAACAAATTAAAAATCAATCAGTGGATATTGTAACGTGAAGCTTTATCTCAAAATGTTTTTTTCACACACGTCCTCTGACCTTTATCCCGTTTAATTAATTAGGCCTGATTAAATTAACATTTGAGTGATGCTGGTGACAAGAGGATGGATAAGATTATGCAGATATAAGACAGACTGTAAAGAAAAACACTATCGCAACAGTTCATCATCTAGAAATGGTAAAACATTTCAAAATCATCTCCTGACATTGCCTATGTGTTAATCCCTGCAAAGTAACGCCGCCTCTTCATCCATAACATCCTCGACAAAAGGACACAGCATGTTCAAAACAAAAGTGCATTTATACAGTTTGACTGACAGACGGGGATTTTTTGTCAAACAGTTGGTAAAACTTGGCGCGGGATAAACGGACTGAATGAATGAATGAGGAAATGAAACAGTGTTTCTGACTCTGAAAGAGTGAGGAGACAGACAGAAACTCGAGGTTTGTTAAAGAAAACCTGCCAAAGACCAGGTTAACTTCAGAGTCAGTTACCATAGCAACTGACTCAGAGCTTAAGTTACCTCTCTTTGAGAAACGGGCTGGAGTTACTCCTCTTTCTTGGGTTTGACTTACCTCCATTTATGAAACGGAAAATCCAGAGTTTTCCTCATTTCAGGGTGAACAGACTCAGTGCACTGACGTTTGGACTAAAGTCTGTTAGATAATCTGCTTCCATTACATATCTTCTTCACAAGTATTTGATAACCATGTTCATACAATATTATTTATATATTATCTTGGCCAATATATCAGATACTGTAATTTTCTTGTTCCCAAATATTGTTATCAGTATCAGCCCCAAAAATCCGTTATGGGTCGGGCCTTGGCTTTATGAACCCTTTTCAATACGACTGTTGTCAAATCTCTACTTTGCTGTTGTGATTCTCAGTATGGTTTCCTCCTAAGCCTCCGCAAAGTGCTGCAGCTGCAGGGCATCTGAGGTCACAACGCTCCTTTTTTTTAACTACAGATTTGTTCCATTAAACTACTACCCCCCCCCCCCGGGGATTAATAAAGATATTAATCAGTGAATCTGCACAACTATCGATGGTAACTACAAACTGATGACTCTGGGGAAGAAGCTGCAGCAGCCCCAATGACAAACCCTGATGTTCATGTTTCATTTCACTGCACTCAAAATATTATGACATGATATTACAGCTGGTTGCTTTGTCTGTGATTAATGAGAAAATAAGGAACTCTAACATTCAGGCATCAGCATTCATGATTATGAATGATTTAACTTGGTGGTAGTTTACATAACGCTCATCATTTACATGAGATTAATGAAGTGTTCTGCTTTCAGAGCTCACATGGAGATCAGAGATGGGTTGTGAAATGAGCCAATCATGATAATACAAAGCACATGTTTATATATACTCATATTCTATCCACATAACTGGCAGCCAGACCACTTATTGGATAAATGTCGCTGCAAACACAAGTTCTGTATTATTAATTAATGATGAATAAATACCAGCCTGAGTGAATAATTACTGAAACGCTCTAAAGTGCTCTGCATTGTGAATGTGGGTCCCTCCGCTTTGCTCCCAGGAGAGAACTGTGTGACCTTTCAGTGAGATTCAACCGCTTTGACGCCATCATCCCGATTCATTCACAGCGCCAGGTTTCAAATGTCACATCATTCACCTGAGACCAGGCAAATAAGTAATGTCTTTCTTTGTTTCTAAGCAAATACACATGTCGTTCAGCTTTTTGTGTCTTAATTAATCAAGGAAGAAGAGAATAATAGGAAACATCTATGCACAGGTCCAGTCCAGAGGTTGCAAAGTGGGATCCATCCAGTAATAAAAACACTTCTTAATTATTTAACGGTCTGGAGGTTAGTGCAATCACAGTGATGTACGAGGACGACTATCCTGCCCTGGTTATGTGTCACTGCACACACTGTTGTTATCACTCCACCCATAGCTGTGAAAGCAATGCAATTCTATAGCCTGCTGAATCCTGACTGCGAAAGTCTTTTCTGTTTGAGGACCTTCGAGGCAAACTAATCAAAATGAGGCCCATGCAAAAGTTAGGGGAAACGTAAGTGTAAGTGATAAAGAGAGTGATGTAGTATTGCTTCACGTCTGGGAGGTCATCTTGAAGCCCCGAAACGTGCCTCTCTGACACAGAGAACACGGCACATGGAATTCCTCGGAAAAATCAAGCAATTTTAATTTGTCGTGTTTATACACAAAGGCACACTCATGAGAAATGTGACTCAAGATGTTTCTGTAATTGTCAGACCCCAGTGCTCAATTCGGCAAAAAACAATGCAACTTAACGTTACTGCAACAAAAGTGCACTCTTATGCCGAATGAACAACGTATCTTTGAGGGAAGAGGGCTGAGGACGACCAGCTGTGGAAGTTAAAATTGTACTTAAACAAGTTTTGATATTGATAATGAAGTGATGCCGAATTGACTAGGATACTGTAGGAACTCTATTATTTTATTAAGGCACCTTGTATTTTGTGTGCAGATCCTCTGTCGGATGAAGAAACACAACCATTTGAAATGTGAAATAGAGTTTGGCGTACAGGACTCGAGCCCCACAGCAGCGCGCAAAGGGTCTTCAGTACCTCGATATGATGCTTCCAGTATAAGAACGCTTCAAGTATACAGTAATCACTTGTTCACACTGCAGAAATTAATCTCTTTTCGTTTTTTATCTTCACTTCAGTAACTAATAATTTACCGCAAATATTAGGAGAGACTGAGGTTTATGGAAACGGACTGGACACCCGACCACTCGCCACGCAGACAATCGATGAGCCATGTAAAGCGGATTTGTGCTACATACTAAACATCAAATGTGATGAACACAAACACACAAACGCCAGTTTTTCAGCGACGAACAAAGGTAGGGACAGGAAACGACGGAAAGACATCGTTAAAGACAGGAGAAGAGATTTCATAAAGCGTTAATTAGGCGCAAATTCCTTACGGCACTTTGGTTCTTGGGGGAATAGAGGATACCTACCTTCTCATTGAGTCGAATGATTTGATCCATTTTTTCGTCGTTTTGTAAAAGCTCCCGCAGCTCCGTTGTGCTCAAAGCCCTGTAGCCGTCAGGACAAGTGTTGGACTCCTTCAAGTTGGACATTTTATTCCTTCAAATTGTAGCTGAAGACGGTTTGGAAACATAAAGTCCGCACAGCGGTTACATCTCCCTCATAGTGGAATGCGATGCAAAGAGCCCGCATGCAGCGTCAACTGCAAAACCAACCGTCAACCATCATGTTTCCTGTTTACACCTTCAAAATAAAACGTATTTCCGCCTCAACGTTAGGAGCGTATCGTACTCGGTGGAGGAGAGTAATTTGGTACATTTGTCCCACTTAAATTTGAATAAAAATGTACTTTGCTTGAGTATCTCCGTATTTTAGCACTATATCTTTGTATACCAGTACATTTAAAATGCAAGTTTGTTTGTTTGTTTGTGTTACTAAAGTGTAATAATTTGATTCATTTTGTAACGAGTTACTTTGCAGATTTAGAGTAATTGGCTTAACACAAAAAATTATAAACAAATCAAATGATTCAAAAGCGAGTAGTGTATCAAGTAATTCAAATAACACATTTTCTGTTCTTCCCCTAACAGGCTGTACAGTGAATAGGAGCTGCAATGTAACATAGCCAAAGATGTGAAAATAAACTGTAATTGTGGTCACATATCAATATTTTTCTCCAGTGACCTTCATGTGCTTGGACTGTTTCGTGCTCACTTTTCTTAAGGACATACAGCTTCTTTTTGTAGCATTTTGGGGGCCTGCATGCTTGTGTGAATGTGGGAAGGTCTTAACAACTTTGAAGATCTCAAGACAAACTGAGGCAGTGACTGATGACTGACAAGATATTATTATGTGGTCAGTGTGGGGGAATTTAAGATGTATGTAGCTCCTGAAACTATATTGACTTAGGACGTGTTTTGTTTTTTGCTTTTTTATAAAGAGAGTCCAAATGATTTTTTTTTTCTTTTTTGGTAATGTCTTGCTCAATCTGCTGTGTGATATCTGGACTCAGCATGGCCTTCCCGAGACATTAACATGTGGTGATAACTTTACCAGGCTGCTATGGGTCCTGCTGCCACCAGGGGGCCTCCAAGACAACCAATATGAAAAAGAAAATAATATTGGATGGATGAATGACTACAATTCACGCCATCCCACACTATTTATATATATTTAAACAAGTGGGATCAAATTCTGCTCAGCTCCCTAATCAGCTTTTAGACACACAACACAAATACATAACTGTTACAACTGGTATGTCTTTTTCAGTCTGTAGGCCACTTTATTTAATGCAGAGGTAGAAACTAACAGCTTGAAGTGACAGCTGTAGTTACTGGTCACTTTTTAGATTAAGATAAAATGAAGCATGTGGTAAGCTTATAAAAATATAATTAGTCAGGGTTTGGGTTATGGTTTGTAAATACATTGTTAAAGATTAAACTAGTTCTTTTCATCCCTTTGGCTTGTGGCCCCTCACAAAAACAGCCTCTCGTTGTGGCCTGTTGTCTTTGCCATCACATTTGACAGCCAGGAAATGAACTCAGGTTGGGTTTTTTACTGTACCGTTGGCAGAGGCAGAACCACATCACCACTTTAGCTGACTGTTGCTGCAGTTGTTGCCAAACTGTGGTAAACTGCGTAAACTCTGGTTTCAGTGGACATGGCGCTTGTTCTTTTTTGTGGATTGAAGGAATGTGTCAGTTTCTAGTGACACATGAACACAAAGTACTGACTTTCTCACAGTCACAATTTCTGTGGTCAAATGATGCAAATGGACCCCTTCTCTCTCTCTCACAATATGTAAATAATCATTTTAAGAGACTCCTGACAACTTTAAACTCGACCTCATTGATTATTTTTGTGTCAGCAGGGCCAGTTTCATACTCTTAAGTTATTCATAATTACAATGCAGGCCAGTGAATATGGGGCAGCTTTTCCCTCTATGATTTATAATCCGATGACCTGCGATAACAACCCTCTTTTTGCATAATTTTATAGCCGTAAACAATTCTGATAAACTCAAAAGTTTTGAAGGGACCGAGGGAC
>JAPXVT010000007.1:30192642-30203468 GCA_029823135.1 Acanthurus reversus | reverse complement strand
AATATTGGGGATGATTAAGGTAGTTACTTATTTTTCAAGTTAACACCTTTCAGTGGGCGTAAATTTCTACTGTACCAATCAAATCTCACTAAGTTTTAAAAATAGACATTAGAAAAAGAAATCCCCAGGAACTGAAAAGCACGTACAAGGGTTGGGAGTTTTATTTAACAGCCCATTACACAAAAGCTTTGATGTGGGAGCATTGAGAAAAGCTTGCCGAATACAAGTAAAATACAGTCAGCTGGCAAAAACAGTCGAGCATAAACAGCTGAAGCTTCACATTTTTCTCAGGTTTTCTTATAAGGTGACAAAAAAATAAACAAAATGTTTCCAGCTTGAACTCCTGCTGGCAAGATGTCCAAAAACCCTGAATATGCAGATTTAATACTATGAGTCAGAAATTTGATTGTGCTGCAGTCGGCAGCTCTTTGACCCGCAAGAGCAGCAGAGCAGATCAGCTCTCTGACAACCTGTTCAAGACTCATTTCTCTCCCTGCATGGGGGAAGTAAGTGGAGGAAGAGGAAAGGTCAGAGTTAAAGCTCTGGTTACCTTCTGTCTGCCTACAGAAATGGGGATTTTTCTCATCTGCAAGCTTGTTTTAATCACTAAATTTAAGTTTCTCTAGAAAACATCCAGGGCAGGTGTCATATGATCACTGACTGCATGGATGACTCAGAGAGGAGAACATGTCACGCTCTTCAGAAGACAAAAACTGGTAGTTCTCATTTTTACAAAAAACCTTTTGTCTGATGGTGTTTTTTCTACGATGAAATTGCCTCTTTCATAATGACTTGTACATGCACATCAGTCCCTTACAGCCATAAATTTTGTGGTTACGTGGTACAAGTCGGTAGGACATATGAATATCCACTTGATGTTCATGAATAGTCTCATGATAACCTCACTGGCCCGTGGTTCACCAGAATCTAATGCTGGCAACATGTAATGGAAAATGTGTGATTCCCTCTCAGTGGGAAATGCAGTAGCTTAGGGCTGTAAACTGTGGGAAAAATATTGTACCAAAAAGGTTAAAAGGAGCTGTTTTTAAAAATATAGAGAACAAAGGAAAAAGAAAAGGGCAAAAACAACAAGAACCCTTTGATTAGCCGATGCAGAACATGTCTGACCTGCGTCTTGCCCTGCTGGCCGTAGACGATCTTGGTTGGGATGATCTTGGTGGCGGTAGACTGAGATCCAGAGCTCATGCCTTTGGGCTGGGTGACGATCATCTTGGTGATGGGTCTGGAGGCCGTGATGATCGCTGGTTTGGTCCCTTGAACAGCCTGCAGGCCCTTCTCACCCTGGGGGACACACAGAGTCCATGTGAGCATCACAAATCATCACAAGGCCATGTCAAAATGTAAAAAAACAAAACAAAACGTGTCTTTACAGCTTAGGTAAGAGGCTGTGCTGTGCTGAATTAGCTGTATGGCTGAAGACATCAGATACTAAATGTCAAAGGTTCAACATTTTAAAAAGCAAGGCTAACTGTTTTGTGTTTTGTGTTTCCATTCTTTGCACTAAGCTAAGCTAAGCTAAGCCAGATAATGGCTGCAGCCAACAAATTTAAGGGTGGTCATATCTGATGCTCCAACAGAAAGCAAATACGCAGATTTACTGACTCCTAGTGGTCGTATAATAAACTACAGTCACAAATATCACAAGAGTCTCATAACTGGGCTGTAATCAACCCTGAGACTTTTTTTGATGTCATCTTGTTCATCCAACAAACACTTCTCAGTTTATTATCATATAAAAGTGAGAAAATTAGTAAATATGAACAAGTGAGAAGTTAAAAACGAGTTAATAATTTGTAATTTTAGCTTGAAAAATTAATTAAAATGTCAATTAACTGTCAAAAGATCAGTTTGTCAATCTAGTTTTTTCTCAAAAATATTCAGAACATTCACAAAAAATGCTCACATGTCAAAGCTTTTATCATTTTTATCAGGCAAAAACACTTAAGTGTAATGTTGTGGCTGTCTTTGGAGGGATAACTGATGATACATGAATCACCTCGACCACAATGCCAAAAATCACAGAGAGGTGTTTAACTGACCCCGGCATTTAATAGGGTGGTGACCACATTTTTGCCCGGCAGTCCTTGAATTGTTGCTCCCTTTCCGGTGGTTTTCTGAACTACGATGACATTTGGCTTGGAGGTCATGGGGATGGTGGTGATCTTAGTTGTTGTGCCTGCAGGGGAGGAAAGATGATGATCCATCAAACCATTAGTGATCCTCAGACTGCAGAGAAGATGTGAAATCACAGCATGAATACATCTAATCAGGTTGTGAGTCACTGACTCACCGGAAACGATGTTACTGCTGATGATCTTCCCTCCCAGAGTGGCCAGAGACTTGGGCACCACTGTGATGATGCTGCCGCTTGTGGTTTTGACATAGGTGGTCCCACCGCTGGAAGCTGATATTCTGGCGCCAATGCCGGGGCTGACAGTGGGCCTCGTATAGGTGGCCTGTGTCGCTACATACAAAAATCAAGTGTTACCATCTAACATACAGGCCTGGGTATCAAACCGCAGTACTTTGATAAAAAAAACAGCTGCATTGTGTTAAGCTATGTGTTGTACTGTTGCATGAAGTCTGATTTGAATGCTCAGTCAGAATTTTCGGCTCACATTTGGCCCAGTTGCCCCATACCATTCCGAAGCACGGTTGTCCCCCCTCCCCTCTCCCATGCAGGCCTGCACTCACATTGCTCCAGTCTAACTACACCTGAGCACGCTTGAGCTACCTGATCAATGGAATGCAACCTGTCTTAAACCATCATTTTTTTCACCTTGTAATAAAATCTTTGAATTGCTCTCTGGTATCCGCCAACTAAAAAACAGTCGTAGATTTTTCACTGCTCTTCATCCGGACGGCGTATGCTGTTGTCTGCCCGAATTTAAGGTGAATCCTCCACAAACAGTCACAGTGATGCCAAGGCCGCCAAAGCGTGCCGTGCTTGGGCACGCTTACACTAGTCAAACAAACTGGACCTTGGGAATCAAACGTACTTAGGCACGGTAAGGATTGCCTAATGTGAGTGCACCCATAGCCCTGTTTACCTCATTTCTGCTCAGACTCACATAAACATCAATGTAAAGAAAACAGTAAAGAATCTCAGTGAGAAGACACAGTCACACACTATGACATGGTACACTTTCAAGACAGTTACAGGCTGTGAGCTAGCATAAATTTTAGATGACTCACCTGTGGGCTGAGTGACCAGTTTAGTGGTCATGATGGCACCGTTGCTACTGACGACCATGATGGGTGACGAGCTGCTGCTGGACAAAGCCACTGATGAAGGCTTGGGCAAGATTTTGCTGGGCTGAACCTGCTGAGTGATTATCTTGACCCCTGTCGAGGAAAAGTATAATTTTATGAAGTAATTTTTTTGCCAGCACTCAAGTAGCAGAGATTATTGTTAATGCTGTTAATGTTTTAAAAGGCTGCATTAAGGGACTAAGAAATTGGTTTATGGTCATTCATATTTCAACAAAAAACACAGATGCATAAAAGCATCTACAACATTATTTTCTGAATAAAGCAGGAGAGGTCATGTTGGTCTGCTTACCGGACTCTTGTTTGATCTGTATGGTGGGCTTTGAGCCCGCTGAGCTGCTGGTGGTCTGCGTCTGACCGACACTAGAAGCTCCTAAAGGTGAGCTCTGCTGCAGCTGTTTGGGTGACTGCTGCTTAGGGAACTGGGCGAGGATCTGAGCGGGTGACCCAACCAGGGTCTTCGGAGAAGGAAGTCGGGCTGAAGTCACCTTCACTCCGGCTGAGGCCGCACCTGCAACAGTGAACACTGACAGTGAGACTTCAAATGTGACTGTATGAGCAGCTAGAACTCTCTCATGTCTGCTGTTAGAGCTGAATGATGTCGATGATCATGAGGATGACGATTTAGAGCCAGAAATTTTTCTCAAGAGCTGGTGGAGCTCTTAAATTAATTCCACAACTTAAAATAAATGTAAATTTTGTGTCTGCTTGATAAATAGAAAGGTTGTTTGCCAGCACATAAAAGAACACAGTTTTACTCCAATCAACAATAACATGTTGTTGATTGAAGTTCAAGGCTGCTCCTGTAAATAATTCATCTTAGATCCACATTTAAAAGCTCCATATACGAGTTTTCGGGAACCTGGTTTTGATTTGTTATGCTGGTGCAGAGGAAGGACCTACATGTTGCGACAGTTGACATGACCACCGACGGAGTAGAGGAGACCACTGTGGTTACTGCAACAGTGTTGCTGTTGGATGAGGGGCTGGAATTGGCTGGGAAAACCACCGTCTGTTTCTGTGTGGGCGTGGTCAGAATGGATGTGGAGCCCAGCTTGGACAGGGCAGGATTGTTGTGAGCGTGAGACTTGGACAGGATGTTGGGCACAAAGTTGGAGCTGGGAGAAGTTGTCACGATGATCACCTGAATGTGGAAGAGACATTTAAAACTCTCAAATATTGTGTGCAGAGAGAAATGTTTGAGAACCATAAGAGCGTGTGAGCAGGAGGACTCACCTTCTGTGTGGTGGTGTTGGTGGTCTGGATGGTGGGCTTGGTGAAGGTGATCTTGACGGGGGACAGGTGCGGCGGCAGGGAGTTGGCGATGCTCTGCATGATGTTGCTCATCTTGGGGCTGCCGCTCACTGGCACAGAGATGTTCTTGGACACCTGTGGAGACACCTTGGTGACCTCCTTTAGCATCACTGGCGACGAGCTTGACGAGTTTGTCCGTCTTCGCTTGCGAGGCTTCTCATCCTCATCGGAACAGCTGACACCTGCCATGTGGAACAGAAATTCAGGATATATCTGGAATAACATTAGTTCTTCTTCTGGGGATAAATCTTAAAATCCTTGGATTAATTATCTGGTCTACAAAACATCACAAAATTCTCCTTCTGTTTTATTTTCTTCTCCATAAGGGTCCGTGTCCACGTGGCCATTTTTTCGGACAGAAAAGCACTGGCGGAGCGCTCGGCAGTGCTGGAATTAAGTCCTTGTGCGCTGAGAAAAAAATGCTGCATGTGCGTCTTTTCACCACGACAACTAAATCTTGACCAGGGCGACCATATGATCAACGCTGCTCTGTTGCTTTTACTGTTTCTTTACTGTTTGAAATTTTTTTTTACAATGAGCATCAAATGGAGGATCCCTTCCCTCATACTTTGTTTGGATGATGATCTTAATAATGATGGTGGACCCGCTATCACGCGATACTGAACAGACGTGAGTCACAGAGGATGTGGGTACATGACATGAATAAACCACAGACACACAAATAAGCTTTCCTCTCTCTGTTATGATCGTTTTTGTTGGACATATTGTTCAGCTCCAGGTACATGGAGACAGCAGACACCAGCTTCTCCTCCATCTCGAGTCCCAATCGATCTACTTTTCCTCGAAACAATGACACAATACAACGTTGAACAAAATGACATCACCAGCGCTTCTATAAAAGGTTGAGAAATTTAAAACTTTGAAGTGCTCAGAGTGGCAGCACAAAAAAGGCATAGCACTTGGGAAAAAGGCGCTGGGCACTGGGCACTGCGCTTTTTCTCTGTGCGGCCACCTGCTGCTGCGGACACTCCCTCCATTGAAAACAACCTAAAAAGACGCTGGCGCTCAGAAAATAATGCTGTATGGACACTTGCTCTAAGAGGCATATCTGATCCAAGTTATTTTTCTATCATTGCAACCTAAAGGCATAATGAGCAAAAGAGATTATTTGATGATGTTGACGCTCACTTTTTACATATACTGTGCTCCCGCTGGGCAGCACCACCACGTTAGAGGAAGGACTGGGTGGTCGTGGTGATTTCACAGTCGCTCCTATGGTGCCACTGGTCGCTGTTGCACTGGTGGAGGTGCAGGTGGTGCTTGTGTAGGAGTAACATACAACCACTGCAGGGAGGAAATTAAACAGGTCATTTAACGTCTAATCTGTGTCAAAACACTCTTACACAAATACAAAAAATGCTGACCCACCTTCTTTGTTTCCAGTTTCAGCTGGCAGCAGAAGGGAGGCATTCTGATTGGCTGTGGCACTGGCCACAGCGTTGGCAGTCACAGTAAAGGCTGTCTGAGGGACGAGCCTTGGCATCAGGGGAACAAGCCGGCGTCCTTCAATGGACCATTCGGATGAGCTGTTGGGACCTGACATGCTGAAAGAGATCAGGCTGGTTTTTAAAACTACAATTCCCAGCCCTGTGGTCAACAACCTCACATCAGAGGAGGCCTGACACTCTGAGGTGCTTCTCATGAAGGCACTCACTGTGGTCGAGGTAGTTGTGTACTTACTGATACGCGATGGTGGTGAGGCGTTCATCGTTGACAGCTCTGCGGACTTCTGCACGATGGCGCTCTGTTGAGATACTGGGAGGAGCACAGCACATTTTCAATAAAGCAATGTTTGTGCACAACAATTGGAGGAATTTTCCCTGAAGTTTCACAACATATTATAAAAGCAGTTACCCAAGGATTTTGGTGAGTTCTCCCAGCAGATCCTTCTTGTCCTTTGTCAGATCTCCTTGTGCTCGCAGGGCACTGATAACCCCAGCATAAGCCTCGAGCTCTGGAAAACAGAAACACACATCCAGCACCTGGCAGCACTGCAGCCTCTCGTTCTTCCAGTGAAGCGCAGACACCTTTAACAAGTCTGTCCTAATGACCTGCACAGCATCCCGAGTGACTGACTATGTTAAACTTTTCACATCCAGGCTAACTTATTTTAGTCAGCGTTACATTGGAAAAAAAAAAGAAAAGAAAAGTGAGTTAAGTCTGATCAAAGATTCTCACCCCATCATAGCTGCGCAGACTAAGTGTATAAAAATATTGTTTACACTGATGTTCCTCTGATATTTCTTTTAAATTGTATGGCCTTACCCAGTTTACGGAGAATTCTTTTGCACTCGTCTCTGCCCAGGTCGAGGATGGTTGGCCATACCACAGGCATGGTGCCAGCCAGCACTGGTTTCTCCAGCTGAATCATGGGCTGTGTGAACAGTAAACAATAACGCAAGTTTAAACAACATTTTAGCACAAACTTATCTGCCCCCTGCTGGTGCTGCTCTATACATTTACTTAAAAAGCTTCAGGAAAAATACAAAACATTAAAGCTTTTGAGAGCAACAGAAATTCATTCTGATCACATAGCATAACAAAGAATTATGTTAAAACAAGTGGACATTTAATAAATGCATTAACGCTTTGCAAAGGGAAAATGGCCATTTTGTGCTATTTTACAGTGACTGTGCTGACAGTTAATACAATAACGATGTACTAAAAGTTCTACACAGTAAAGAACTCTCAAGCATTTCTGAGCTATCAACTTTTCCACAACAGTCTGGCTGACAAGACAGTTTCCTATATGTAATTACTGACTGATGAGTGGCTTAAACCCGAAATTTGAGCTCATTTTTGTTTTAAAAAGTGTGTTTTTTGACGTACTTTAATTGCTGAAATTGTTGAGGATCATTTTTAACAGCATGTTGACGCATATAGAGAATCTCAGGAAGCAGGACAGTGTATACAGGATTGATTTAGAACAAAGTACAGTACAGAATACGTGTAGATTAAAAAAAAGGGATGAAGTCCCTCTCACAAATTAACTGAGCTGCAGGCACATCTGTTTGATACATACAGAACAGTACCCTCCCTACTCACATATATTTCAAGTAGAACAGTTTTTGCTGCTTACACTAACCAGCACCGCCCACCGCCGGATGCCTGAGCGACTACAAACGCTGTGGGCGTACAAAGCCAACCACACACAAAAGTTTGCTGAATTCAAATACTGTGAGAGAACAAACTATACGCTCAAAGTAACAGGATGTTCAATAATTACAAACGCTTGAGTGTGCTCTAACAGGTTCCGACATTTAATCACAAGCAAAGAAACATCTGCTGATGTTTTCTGGATCGAATTCTGTCAACGGCAAACAGCACGTACGCGTCTGCAGCTGGCACTGCGCATTCATCAAAATGTCCCATGATCCACTGCATTTAAAACACAAAAAACCTTCGAATATGACGCAAAAACGTTAAGAGAACTGCGCAAATCTCCGGCAGGCCGTGCCTTAAACAGAGTGACTTCAATTTTTGGAATAGCGCGTTGTGAAATTCATTGCAATGAATGATGTTAGCTTAGCTTGTTAGCTAGCTACTTCTATGAGCCAAATAGTCTTACCATCCGTTAGCAGAGCTCTTCAAGGCCTTGGTAAACCCGAGATCCAAATAAACATGGCTGACCATGACATTTTAGCTGAGCTGCCGCATTATGTAGTATTCGTCAATAAATCGGGATAAAGAAAACATAAGCTGAACTGGTAAAATAACTCAATTTTCCAGGACAAGGACTAGTGTTTATGTTTTCTGCTAACTAGCTGCAGCCGGCCTGGATTTCTTCTTCGTGGGTAAGTAAGGATGTTAAATGCATCTTCTTCTTGGATGTCACAGTGCTGCCGCCTACAGAAAGAAAGGTAGTATAGCTTGTTTACACATACAAATCACTCATAAATATCACAAGTTACTTCTATTGGGAACATAATGTCTGCCCAATTTATTGTTTAATAATTTTAAGCTGTCCACCACAGCCAGACACACATATTAAGCACATATGAACATTAGTCTTGATACCCTGTTAGCATTAGCTAGAGGACTCTGTTTCTCTAATGTCTACAGATAAACCGTATTCACAGAGTTTTGTTCAAGACAGGAATTTCCAATTGTCCCAGCATAGGTGGAACAATTGATCTAACCTGTAAGGTCGGTTAATATTATTTATTCATTAACTGTTGCTGTGTTATTCATGTTTCAAACTGTGTTCATCATTTTTCCTCAGTTACAGCCTAATTTAAACTTGTCTCTACGCTTCTTTTTTTCCCCACAGGTCTATAAAAATCTGATGGAAAATATTAAGCGCTTGTTTTGATAGTCTTAAGCAGCCTTATCAGCCTTTAATAACCAAAAAAGTATAATAGGTAAGACTGTATGAGTCATGGTAAAATGAAAAATCCCCTCCATGTCACACCTTCAAGATAAATCTGATAAGTCGCGATAAGTTCAATGGAAGGAGAAAGAAAAACTATGTAAACTTATATTTTCATAGAACGTTTTTGGACATTTATCGGATCCGTTATGGATAGTTTTGCTTCTAAAGGCGAAATGTTTCAGCTAATCTTTATCTTATTTTTCTGTAAAAACGTAATCAGAAGGGTAAATATAAATATGTTGAAGTACAAGTACAACGTTTTCTCCTGAAAGTACTAAAGGCAGGATACTTATAGGCCCTACATGTGAACTAAGTCTTGCAGGTAACAGATGAAACAGAAATTGAGACATGTGACAGCACAAATATAAGATTGTCTACTGGACTGCCTTTAAGTATTTCCATTGTCTGCCATTTTGCGTTTATACTTCTGTTTCATTACAATTCAGAGGCACATATTTGACCTTTTATTCCAGTGAGGAAGCAATACAGCAGGCCTGGTTAATTAGCTCCAATTAGCATATAATATACATAGATTTCTAAACTTGTCAGTTTTGCATCATGATGACTTTTCAATCTGGTAGGCTACTTGAAGTATATTACAACGCTGACAGACTACTTTTGAACTTTTACACAAATTAATTGGATGCAGGATTTCTACTTGTACTTTAATAGAGCTGTGTCGGTACTTCTGTTCAGATTTGGCAGCCTAATTCTTTCACCTCTGCTCCTGTAAGCTAAAATAGGCTATTTGCATATGCCCGCCTTGAATTGCACGGAATTTATAGCTTATGTAAATATAATGTGGTTATTTGAATGTAATCTGTTGCCCACAGAAGTTCATTTATGTCCAACTGCACAGCAATTGTGCGTACAAGTAAAATAAAACGACATCATCCGTTTAAAATGCGACAGTTTAGCGAAGTACGAGCAGCTCCTGAACGCAACGGGATGGAAGGTGGGTTTTTCTGCTCTTTTTACTGTTTTGGGAAGGGGGGGCAAAGCATTTCCTTTTTCCATCTGCATCACACTATGGAGCAAAAAACCGAGGTTCCCGTCCAAATGAGAGCGGATTGAAGCGAACAGACCTGGAGGAGGATGCTACACAAACTGCTTCCAAATCAGCTCCGGCTGCGCGGATTGTAGACTTCAGTTTGGATTCAGCAGCCGAGCTTTGACGCAAGTCTTCCCCGGACATCAGGAAAAGGCTGGAGTGTCATCATGGAAGTATTTCTTGAGGAAAAATAGAGATATCCTCGGACTTGAAGGCAATCTGAGAAAGTTGGGGAAACATCCGAAGCCAGTTTTGTGCAGTAGCTCGCGGTTTTCCAGCTGCAGACAGCGGCTGCTTAATGAAACACACTCACACCCCGAAGAAAAAAGTGGCACTTTTCTGTATTTCTTGTAACTCTGTGGATTTTAGGTTTTATCACCGCCGCTTGCAATGAATATATGACCAACTTGGGATATTAACGCAAAAAAAACAAAAACAAAACCTCCCTTTATATCAAGTGGGTTTCAAACTACAAGAACTCGTCAACGTTTCTGGAGATGGACCGACACCGAGCAGTGGAAATAAAGAAGAGGTTTTAATAAACAGGAGTCGGACGTTATCATGAAAATGTTATTTGGGTGAAGTCCTCGGACATTCAAGGGAATCCCAATGAGTGGCACACAGTCAACTCTCACTGACAGGTAGGATCAGCAAACTCTTCCCTCTTTTCGTCTTTGCTGTATGAACGCAGCGCGTTTGCTCGAGATTTTCCAAGTTTAAACGTTTTTCTTAATCGTTTCATCAATGAAAAGACAATTAAGCGTGTCTCGCCAAACT